>CAUYQV010122731.1:0-10908 GCA_963574575.1 Galagoides demidoff | reverse complement strand
TGTTTGAGTGATTGTAAATTGGTTTCACAGTAGTACTGAGTACATTGGATTTTTTTTTCCATTCCTGAGATATTTTACTAAGAAGAATATTTTCCAGCTCCATCCATGTAAACATAAAAGAGGTAAAGTCTTCATTTTTTTAATGCTGCATAGTATTCCATGGTATACATATACCACAATTTATTAATCCATTCATGGGTCGATAGGAACTGGGGCTTCTTCCATGACTTGGCAATTATGAATTGAGCTGCAATAAACAATGTGGTGCAAATATCTTTATTGCCAAATGATTTTTGGTCCTTTGGATATACACTTAGGAGAGGAATTGCCAGATCAAACGGCAGGTCTATATTGAGATCCCTGTTCTCCAAACTTTCTTCCAAAAAGAATGAACTAGCTTGCATTCCCACCAGCAGTGCAGAAGTGTTCCCTTTTCTTCACATCCACGCCAAAATCTGTCCTTTTGGAATTTTGTGATGTGGGTTACTCTTACTGGAGCTAGATGGTATCTCAGAGTAGTTTTGGTTTGCATTTCTCTGATGATTAATGACGATGAGCATTTTTTCATGTGTCTGTAGACCATGCCCCTGTCTTCTTCAGAAAAGCTTCTGTTCATGTCTCTTGCCCACAATGAAATGGGATCACTTGTTGTTTTTTTTTTTAGTAATTAGTTTGAGTTTTCTGTGGATTCTGGTTATTAGACCTTTCTCAGAAACATAACTTGCAAAAATCCTCTCCCATTCTGAGGGCTGTCTATTTTCCTTACTTAGTGTATTCTTGGCAGTGCAGAAGCTTTTTAAATTTGATCAAATCCCAGTAATGTATTTTTGATGTTGCTTCAATTGCCCGGGGTGTCCTCCTCATAAAGTATTCTCCCAGGCCAGTTTTTTCAAGCATTCCCCCTGCACTTTCTCTAAGAATTTTTATTGTTTCATGTCTTAAGTATAAGTCCTTTAACCAGTGAGAGTCAATTTTTGTTAGAGGAGAAAGGTGTGGGTCTACAGGTATCCAGCCAGTTCACCCAGTACCATGTCTTGAATAGGGAATCTTTTGCCCAATTTATGTTTTTAATAGGCTTATCAAAAATCAAATGATGATAAGTGTCTGGGCTCATCTATTGGTCTTCAATTCTGTTCCATACATTTACCTTTCTATTTTTGTGCCGGTACCAATGCTGTTTTGATCACTATGATTTATAGTATAGCTGAAGTCTGAAAGTGTGATTCCTCCTGATTTGTTTTTATTTCTGAGTAATGTCTTGGCTATTCAAAGTTTTTTCTGTTTCCATATAAAACGAAATACTAATTTTTCCAGGTCTTTAAAGTATGACAGAGATGCTTTAATAGGGATTGCATTAAATCTGTAGATTGCTTTAGGTAGTATAGACATTTTAACAATGTTGATTCTTCCCAGCCATAAGCATAGTATATTTTCCATTTGTTAACATCTTCAGCTATTACTTTTCTCAGGGTTTCATAGTTCTCTTTTATAGAGATCTTTAACATCCTTAGTTAGATACACTCCCGGATATTTCATCTTTGGCACACCTGTAAAGGGAATAGAGTCATTGATTGATTTTTTTCCCCTAGACTATTGTTGGTATCTCTAAAGGCTACAGATTTGAGTGTTAATTTTGTATCCTGACACATTGTTGTATTCCTTGATCACTTCTTGGAGTTTTTTAGTTGATTCCCTAGAGTTTTCCAGATACATAATCATATCGTCTGAGAATAGTGACTGTTTTATCTCCTCTGGTCTTATTTGGATCCCCTTGATTGCCTTCTCTTGCCTGATTGTGGTGACTAAGACTTCCATTACAGTGTTTAAAAGCAGTGGAGACAGTGGGCATCCTTGTCTGATTCCTGATCTGACTGGAAATGATTTCAATTTTACTCCATTCAATATGATATTGGCTGTGGGTTTGTTGTAGATGGCCTCTATCAGTTTAAGAAATGTGCCTTCTGGCTCAGCACCTGTGGCTCAAGTGGCTGAGGCACCAACCACATACACCTAAGGTGGCGGGTTTGAATCCAGCCTAGGCCCGCCAAACAACAATGATGGCTGCAAACAAAAAAATAGCCGGGCATTGTGGCGGGTGCCTGTGGTCCCAGCTACTTGGGAGGCTTAGGCAGGAGACTCGCTTGAGCCCAGGATTGGAGGTTGCTCTGAGCTGTGATGCCATGGCACTCTACAGGGGGACAGCTTGAGGCTCTGTCTCAAAAAAAAAAAAAAGAAAGAAAGAAATGTGCCTTCTATACCTATTTTCTTAAGTGTACTGATCAAGAAAGGATGCTGAATATTATCAAAAGCTTTTTCTGCATCAATTGAGAGAATCATATGGTCTTTGTTTTTTAATTTGTTTATGTGAGGTATTATATTTATGGATTTACATATATTGAACCATCCTTGGGATGCTGGGATGAAACCCAACTGGTCGTGATGTATAATTTGTTTGAGGTGTTATTGGATTCTGTTTGGTAGGATCTTATTGAATATTTTTGCATTAATAATTCATTAGAGATATTGGTCTATAATTTTCTTTTCTTGTTGAGTCTTTTCATGGTTTGGGTATCGGGGGGATATTTGCTTCATAGAATGTGTTGGGAAGTATGCCTTCTTTTTCTATGTTTTGGAAAAGGTTAAGTAATATAGGTACTAGGTCCTCTTTAAAGGTTTGGTAGATTTCTGATGTGAAGCCTTCTGGTCCCGGGCTTTTCTTTTTTGGGAGATTTTTTATAGTTGATGCTATCTCAGAACTTGTTATAGGCTTGCTCAACATTTCCACTTCTTTCTGGCTAAGTCTAGGAAGGTGGCATGTTTCCAAGTATTGGTCTATTTCCTTCAGATTTTCATGCTTCTGAGAATAGAGTTTTATGTAATATTCATTAAGGATTTGTTGAATTTCTGAGGAGTCTGTTGTTATTTGGACTACCATTTCTGATTGATGAAATTATGGATTTTACTGTTCTACTTTTGGTTAGGTTAGCCAAAGGTTTATCTATTTTATTGACCTTTTCATAACACTAATCATTGATTGGTTGATCTGTTGTATGATTCTTTTGTTTTCAATTTCACTTAGTTCTGCTCTAATTTTAGTTATTTCTTTTCTTCTGCTGGCTTTGAGGTTGGAATATTTTTCCTTTTCCAGTTGCATGAGATGTCCTGTTAAGTTATTGACTTCCTCTCTTTCCGTTCTCTTGAGGAAGGCTTACCACACTATAAATTTCCCTCTTAGAACTGCCTTTGCAGTATCCCAGAGATTCTGATAGTTTGTGTCTTCATTATCGTTCTGTTCCAAAAATTTGGTAATTTCCTTCTTAATCTCATCTATGACCCAGCTATCATTCAGCATGACGTTATTTAGTTTCCATGTTTTTGTATGTGTATGCAGATTCCTGTTGTTATTGAGTTCAACTTTTATTCCATGGTGGTCCAAGAAAATACAAGGAATGATCTCTATTCTTTTAAATTTGCTGAGATTAGACTTATGACCTAAGATGTGGTCAATTTTGGAGGATGATCCATGGGCTGATGAGAAGAATGCTCATTCAGTTTTGGTAGAAAGAAATGTTGTGCAGATGTCTGTTAGATGCAAATGTTAATGGTTAGGTTTAAGTCTGAAAATTTTTTGCTTAGCTTCTTTTTGGAGGATCTGTCCAACACTACAAAAGGAGTGTTAAAATCTCCAACAATTATGGTGCTGAAGGAAATCAAGTTACTCATATATATTAGAGTCTGTCTCTTAAATTGAGGCGCAATTTGGTGGGGTGCATAAATGTTGACAATTGAAATCTCATCATGTTGAGTATTACCATTAACAAATATGAAATGGCCATCCTTATCCTTCCTTACATTGGTTGGTTTAAAGCCTGTTGTATCTGTGAATAAAATTGCAATACCTGCCTTTTTCTGATTTCTGTTTACCTGAATTATAGATGACCATACCTTCACCCTGAGTCAATGTCTATCTTTTAAGGTGAGGTGCCATTCTTGAATGCAACAGATGTATGGCCTGAGTTTTTGTATCCAGTCAGCCAACCTGTGCCTCTTTACAGGACAATTTAAACCATTCACATTAATTCAGAGTATTGATAAGCTGGATAGTATTTGGGGTATTGAGGTTTTCGAAAGTCCAGCGGACGTTTTTAATCCTTTCTCCACTGTGAAAGTTGGAATTTGATCAAAAGTTTCTGAGTGAGTTTACTTTGGTGGTGGAAGATTGTGCTGTTCATTATGGAGGATAGGTCTGAGGATATCCTGGAGAGATGGTTTAGTTATGGCAAGTTTCTTCAACATGTGAATGTCATTAAAGTATTTAATTTCTCCATCATAGATGAAACTCAGTTTAGCTGGATACAGAATCCTGGGTTGAAACTTATTTTGGAGATTAAAGGTCAATGACCACCCTCTTATAGCTTAAAGCTTTTGGCAGAGAGATCTGCTGTCATTCTAATGTTCTCCCCCTTGTAGGTTATGGTTTTCTTACGTCTTACAGCTTGCAGAATTTTCTGCTTCATATTAATTTTGGCGAAGCTAATTATAATGTGTCTATGAGAATTTGAGAATTTTTATTTGTGTTGAGTTGGACTGGTGTTCTGAAACTGTCTGCTATCTGGATTTTGGAATCTTTTGGTATATCTGGAAAATTCTCTTTGATTATTTCATGATGTAAAGCTTCTGTATCCTTTGCAGCAACCTCATCACCTTCAGGTATTCCTATGAGGTGAATATTAGATCTCTTCGAATTATCCCAGAACTCTCTGAGAGAATTATCCATTTTTATTCTCCACTTTTTTTCCCCATTGAGCATTTGGGAGTGTTCAAAACCTTTGTCTTCAGTGTCAGAGATCCTTTCTTCTGCCTGCTCCATTCCCTTACTGAGGGATTCTACTGTATTTCTCAGATCTTTCAGGGCTGCAAGTTCTTGCCTCAATGTGTCAAAATCTTTGGTGATTTTGTCTTTGAAATCATTGAAATTTTGAGACAGCTTTTGAATAATTCCTTGAAATTCTAATTCTCTCCTTTCCTCCAATTGGTTGATCTTATTTGCTATCCAGATTCTGAACTCAATTTCTAACATCTCAGCCATTTGTTTATGAATGGGATCTTGTGTTGTATCTACCATATCGTTAGTTGGGGAAGTTGATCTACCCTGATTATTCATGTTCCCAGAGTTTATCCGCTGATTCCACCCCATGATTGTTTTTCACTGTTGGCTAGATGGACAGGTAAGGTGAAACTGGATTGTTCGTTCCTAGGGTTGTTGTTAACCAGCCCTTTGTCAAGGATCTGGGACTGATGGCTGCAACTTTTTCCCTATAGCTTCGCAAAGGACCCATATAGTATTACAGTCTGAGGCTGAGGAAACCTGTTTGGTGTGGTGGAGTTAGGTGGCTCTGTCTTGTATTCAGCTGGTTCTTGTCCAGTCCTAGTGGAACAGTGACTCTGGTGAAGTCTTAGCTGTGGAGAGATACAAGCAATTAAGACAGCCCACTTCTCATGGACATCTATTAGAAGAGGAAAATCAACCCTTCCCATTACTATATAGCCATGGTATCTCCTGAGAGGGGCCTTGGGAGATTGGCCCAGTCAGTATGAACTTTCAAGTGGGAGAGTTCGAAAGATCTCCAGCAACTAGAAGGCTGCGGTCTACTAGCTGCTCAAATTTGGCTCACTGTGATGCTCTGTAGAGTCAAAAATGCCTGCCTGGTGGCAGAGTTGGACCAGGGGTCTGAGTCTCTGTCTCCACTTTGTTCCTCTTTCACACCCAGTCACTGGCGACCCAACAGGGCTGAGGTCTTGCTCCCTGTAATAAGCAGATGTACTGGGAGTTTGTGCCTTTCAGAGTAAAAGGAAGGTCAGTGCTCCTGCAACCCAGCCACTACCCTCTGCTACCAGCTGGCTGGGGAAGCTGAAGTCTTTCTGTCTCAGGTACTCAGTAGGCACTGACAAGTGTTCCACTTGGACTCAGTCTAATCCTGAGAGTAACAAGTCAGCAAATGCTTTTCTTCTCCCTTAGCCTCTGCGCCTTTGCCCCTGCGCCCCTGCCACTATGCAGCACCAGTATCCCTATAAAGTGAGTTCTGGTTTCCTCTGGGAGCCCTCAGAGTTGGGGAGGTGTCTCTCCAAGATTAGACCCTGGTGGGATCTCTCTAGTGTTGCTGGATCTTTGTGGGAAGTGACCCTGTAAAGCTCCCAGTGTGACTTCCACAGCCAGGGTGTTCTGAGTTCCAGGAGCACAGGCACATGGATCCAGAATCAGGGCTGGGTATGCTGTACACAGTTGTGGCAGTCCCTGGCTCCCAGTGACTTCAGCAAGGAGAGCACTCAGGTCACAAGTCTGGTCGGGCAGGGGCACGGCATGGAGGCAGGGAGGGCAAGGGAATTGCAGCCCAGGAAGCGTGGCTCTAGCAGTCTCAGGCCAGCCTGAGCGCAGGGCAGGGAAAGCATGGCTCCAGAAGACTCAGACCCAGCTGGAAGCACGGTTCTAAAAGACTCAGGCCGAGCTGGAGGCGGGGCATTTGATCTGTCAGGGGTTCGGGATGCTGCTCTTCAGCCTCCTTTCATAGTCTCTGCAAGGGGGTTAGGCTTCTGGTTAGTCAGGCAACGGAGGAAGGGTGGACTGGAAGTTCATAATGGCAGGGAAATTGTTACTTCAATTTTTTTTTCTGCCTGCTAGAGAATGTTCAGAGTTTCAGCAGGGTCCCTCTAGGGAAGTAGACCCCACTTCCTATAGCTGTCACAGGTGGGGTGAGACAAGAGGTCCTCAGTTCACTGCTCGCCTATAGAAAACCTACAGGAACAGATGAAGAGAAAGAAAAAAAGAAAAACACAACTTTCTTGGGGGAGGGGACAGAAACTTTTCCTTTGGAATGTATTTTATATCTGCAGTTTGCTTTCTTGGAGTTGCAGCGTCAGCAGAGGTGACCTGCAAATATCACTCTTCTCTCTTGGCTCAGCTCCCAGTCTTCAGCTTAATTGGGTACTTTCTGGACATTATCATTCCCTCTGGACGGGAGTGTCTGTTGGAGGCTGACTCCAGTAGGCCATCTTGTCCCTCCCCAGGTGTCTTTTTATAAAAGGTTTTCTTGTCCTTTGGGTAGATACACATTAGTGGGATTGCCTAATTAAATAGTAGGTCTACTTTTATTTCTTTGAGGACTCTTTATACTGTTTACATTAGTACATAGAGGTTGTACTAATTTGCAGTCCGAACAATAGTGTATAAACATTTTTTTCTCTTTGCATCCATACCAGTATCTATTGTTTTTGGACTTTTTAATAAGTCATGCTAACTGGGGTAAGATGATATCTCATTGTGATTTTAATTGGCATTTCCCTGATGATTAGAGGGGTCGAGCATTTTTTCATATGTTTATTGGCCATTTGTCTTTCTCATTTAAAAAGCTTCCCTTTGTGTCTTTTACCCACTTTTTAATGGCGTTATTTGTTTGCTTCTTGCTGATTTGCTTGAGTTCTTTGTAGATTCTGGTTATTAGTCCTTCATTGGATGTATACCTTGGGAATGTTTTCTCCAATTCTATAGGTAATTTATTTGCTCTGTTTATTATTTCCTTAGCTGCATGGAAGCTTTGTAATTTAGTCAATTCTCATTTATTTATTTTTGTCATTGCTGTGATTGCCTTTTGGGTCTTCTTCATAAATTCCTTGCCTAGGTCAGTATCTAGAATAATTTTTCCAACATTTTCTTCTAGAGTTCTTACGGTTTAATGCCTTATATTTAAGTTTTTATACATCTTGAATTAATTTTTGTGAGTTGTGAGAGATATGGATCCTGTTTCATTCTTCTGCATGTGGTCCCAGCACCATTTATTGAATAGGGATTATTTCCCACAGTATACATTTTTTCTACTTTTTCAGAGATCAGTTGGCTGTATGTGGATGTAGATAGTTTTATATTTCAGTTTTCTGTTCTGTTCCATTGGTCTATGTCCATTTTTGTACCAATATCATACTGTTTTGATTACTGTAGCCTTGTAATATAGTTTGAAGTTTGGTAATGTGATGCCTCCAGTCTTGTTCTTTTTGCTTAAGGTTGCTTTGGTTAGGCAAGCTCTTTTCTAGTTCCAAATGAAGCATAGAATTATTAGTTTTTTTATGTCTGTGAAATATGATGTTGGTATTTTTATGGGGATTGCATTGAATCTGTAAGTCACTTCAGGTCATATGGACATTTTATCAGTGTTGATTATTCTGATCCATGAGTATGATATGGCTCCCCATTTGTTTGTGTTGTCTGTATTTTCTTTCTTTAGTGTTTTGTAGTTATTTTTATAGAGATTTTTCACCTCCTTGGTCCAAGTATTTTTCTTGGTATTTTATTTTATTTTGGCTATTGTGAATGGTATTGAGTCTTTGTTTTGACTATTACTGGTGTATAGGAATGCTACTGATTTATGTGCATTAATTTTGTAATCAGAGACTTTGCCGGAATTATTTGTCAATTCTAGGAGTCTCTCAGTATAGTCTTTGGGGTTTTCTAGATACAAGATCATGTCATCAGTGAAAAGCAATAGTTCAACCTCTATTTTTTCCAATTTGGATACCATTAATTTCTTTCTCTTGCCTGATTTTTTTGACTAGGACTTCCAGCATTCTTTTGAAGATAAGTAGCAACTGTGCGCACCCTTGTCTTATACTAGTTCTTAGGGGGAATGTTTTCAACTTTTTTCTATTCAGCATGATATTGGCTGTGGGTTTGTCATATATGACTTTTTTGATTTTGACATATGGTCCTTCTATGCCTAGTTTGTTGAGAATTTTTATCATGAAAGGTGTTGGATTTTGTCACTTATTCTGCACTTTTTGAGATGATCGTATGGTCTTTGTTTTAACATCTATTTATGTGGTGAATCATATTCATTGATTTACACATGTTTGTATTTATTTATTTATTTAGACAGAGTCCCATTATGTCACCCTTGGTAGAGTACTGTGCTGTCACAGCTCTCTGCAACCTCCCAACTCTTAGCCTTAAGCGATTCTCTTGCCTCAGCCCCTCAAGTAGCTGAGACTGTAGGTGCCTGCTACAATGCCTGTCTATTTTTTTTGTTGTAGTTGTCATTGTTGTTTAGCTGGTCTGGGCTGGATTCAAACTCACCACTTCCATGTATGTGGGCAGTCCCATAACCACTGTACTATGGGCACTGTGATTTACATAGGTTGAGTCATCTTTGCATCCCTGGGATGAAGCCCACTTGGTCATGGTGTATTATTGTCTTGATTGGCTGTTGAATTCTGCTTGCTAGTATTTTATTCAGGATTTTTGCATCAATATTCATAACGGATATTGTTCTGTAGCTTTCAGTTTTTGCTGTGCCTTTTCCTGGCTTTGGTATCAAGGTGACACTGGTTTCACAGAATGATTTGGGGAAAATTCCTTCCTTCTTAATATTATGGAATAATTTCAGTAATATGAATACCAGCTCCTCGTTGCAGGTCTGTTAGAATTCTGCTGTGACTTCATATAGTTCAGGGCTTTTATTTTGTTGAAAGTCATTTTTTCTTTTCTTTCTTTTTTTTTTTTGCAGTTTTTTGGCTGTATGCCAGGTTTTAACCCTCCATATCCAGTATATGGGGCCGGTGCCCTACTCCTTGAGCCACAGGTGCCACCTTGCAAGGCTTTTTATTACTGCTTCAATCTCATTGCTCATTATTGGTCTGTTCAGGAGTTCCATTTCTTCCTGATTGAGGCTTGGGAGTATGCTTCCAGGAATTGGTCCATTTTCTTTGTGTTTTCTAGTTTATGTACATAGAGATTTTTTGTAGTATTCACAGATGTTTTATATTTCTGTCTTATCAGATGTAGTATCTCCTTTTTCATTTCTGACTGACCTTATTTGGTTATTTCTCTTCTATTTCTGCTTAATCTAGTAGAGGATTTAGTTCGTCTTTCCAAAGAACCAACTTTTGTTTCACTATTCTTTCTAGTATTTTTTTATTTTCCATTTAATTTAGTTCTGGCCTGAACTTTGTTATTTCTTTCTTTCTTTTGTTTTTATTAAATGACAGCTGTGTACATTAATACAGTCATGGGGTACAGTGTGGTGTTTTCATATACAATTTGAAATATTTTCATCAGACTGGTTAACATAGACTTTATGTCAATTTTCTTAGCTATTGTGTTAAGACATTTATACTCTAATTTTAGAAAGATTCACTTGTACCCTTGTAAGAAAAACCATAGAGGTGATCCCTCAAATCACCCTCCCTCCACCCATCCATCCCTTTCCCCCCTCCCCACCCTCTCCCTAAATTCATAGGCTGTAATTAGGTTATAACTTTCATATGAAAGCCATAAACTAGTTTCATAGTAGGGCTGTGTAAATTGGATTTTTTTTTTTTCCGTTCTTGTGATACTTTGCTAAGAAGAATATTTTCCAGCTCCATCCATGTAAACATGAAGGACGGAAAGTCTCCATCTTTCTTTATGGCTGCATAGTATTCCATGGTGTACATATACCACAGTTTATTGATCCATTCATGGATCAATGGGTGCTTGGGTTTCTTCCATGACCTGGCAATTATGAATTGGGCTGCAATAAACATTCTAATACAAATATTTTTATTGTAACATCTTACAAATTTTAATGAGAAACTTGAGCTGGTTTTTTAAAAATTCCTCTTTTTTTTTTTAATTAAATCATAAACACATAGGTCATGTATACATTCATGCATTTATGGGTTACAATGTGCTGATTTCATATAGAATTAGGAATGCTTACATCACACTGGTTAATATATACCTCATCTCATTTACTTCATTATTGTGTTAAGACTTGCTTTTGTAAACATACCATTTTTAAGCTAGAGACTTATGTTTGAAATGGCTACTAAAATTACAGATCCAAATTTCTGATGATTAGACTACTGCAAATGCTTAAATGT
>CAUYQV010122729.1:0-11025 GCA_963574575.1 Galagoides demidoff | reverse complement strand
CCAGCTACTTGGGAGGCTGAGGCAGGAGACTCGCTTGAGCCCAGGAGTTGGAGGTTGCTGTGAGTTGTGATGCCACAGCCCTCTACCCAGGGGGACAGCTTGAGGCTCTGTATCAAAAAAAGAAAGAAAGAAAAGGAAAGGAAAGAAATCACCTTTCTCAGTTTCTAACATGCTTTGGAGACGCCTGTAGTCCCAGCTACTCGGGAGGCTGAGGCAAGAGAATCACCTAAGCCCAAGAGCTGGAGGTTACTGTGAGCTGTGACGCCTCAGCACTCTACTGAGGGCGACATAGTGAGACTCTGTCTCAAAAAAAAAGAAAACCATCATGGAAGCCCACATCTGCCTACTGTGAAATGACACAATTTCAAACTGTTCAGCTTGTATTTTTCCCCTAATCCCTCTTGAAACAGGTAAACATGAAGAATAACATTAATGCCTTTGTTCTAGGATTATAGAATTATGTCACCAGTTTCCTCATGGAATCACAGACCAAGTAATTCAAAATGAAATGCCTCATATAGAAGCCCAGCAGCGGGCAGTGGCCATTAACAGACTGTTGTCCATGGTAAGGAGAACCCAACTAGTTTACGTAATTACTTATGTGCTGTGGTTGTTGTCATGCCCTCCTGTGTAGTTATGATGGTTAATTTTATGTATCAACATGACTGAGACAGGGATTCTCAGGTATCTGGTTAAATGTTATATCTAGGAGTGCCTGTGAAGGTGTTTCAGTTCACTAGCATTTGGTGAACTGAGTAAAGCAGATGTGGCTTTATTATGGGTGATTATCATCCATTCCATTCAGAGACTGAATAGAACAAAATGGTAGAGGAAGGCTAAATTTGTCCTCTGCCTGACTGCTTTAGCCGAAGTGTGGATCTGCCCTCAGCACTCCTGTTTCTCAGGCTTTCACACTAGAATCCACACTAAGCACTCACCACCAACTTTCCTGGGTCTCCAGCTTGCAGATGGCAGATAAGGGGACTCCTTCAGCCTCTATAATCACTTGAGCATATAGTTTATAATAAATATCTGTCTCTCTCTCCATACACCCACACACCCTAACATAGTAGTTATAAAACCAGAAATTGTTTTGAATTTGACTCCAAACCAGGAAATGGGTCAGACTTCCTAAATTGAGAAAAGAAGAAATAATTATGTGCCATTTTATGAGACAGATGAAATAAATGTATTTTGTTATAATTGTTATATTTAACATAATTGTTACTAAGGTACATAAGGGCACATAGGCAGAGTGTGTTCTAGTCTGTTCACCTTCTGCTTGCTTCCTATTAGTGGTTTGGGGAGTTATCACAGAGCCTATTCATTAGGATATCACTTTCCTCATTGTCATTATCAGCATTTCAGAAAACAAGAATGAACCCAGGCTCAATTGGCTAAGGCGCCAGCCACGTACACCTAAGGTGGCGGGTTCCAGTCCCCAGCCCGGGCCCACCAAACAACAATGATGGCTGCAACCAAAAAATGGCCGAGCGTTGTGGCGGGCTCCTGTGGTCCCAGCTACTTGGGAGGCGGAGGCAGGAGACTCGCTTGAGCCCAGGAGTTGGAGGTTGCTATGAGCTGTGATGTCATGGCACTCTACCCAGGGGGATAGCTTGAGGCTCCGTCTCAAAAAAAAGAAAAAAGAATGAACCCAGCTGAAAGACATCGTGCTGGTATTTTAGGAGGAAGTCTAGCCGCAGCCTCCAGTGGCATGGCCCCTATCTCTTCTGTCTTTTAAGAACCTAAAACCCTACTGCCATTCTTCTCCAGCTGTCCAAAATCATAACAAAACAACCTCTTTAAAAACCCACCTAGCTCTAAATTTATTTTTCCTTCCTCTCCCCCATCATCAAACCCCCCATTTCCTGGGAGCATTTCAGTTTGGATTGTAGCAATTAGGTAAAAGTGTTATATACTAAGGCCTTATCCCACCAGCCTTGTGGAATTTCTTAGGACTCTGGATATGGAGATTTGGGGACAAGTGAACCTTTGTTAAACTATTACCTTCAACTCTCTAGCTCAGGGATTGCCAGATGTTTTTTATAAAATGCCAGGTAGCATGTTTTAGGCTGTGTAGACCATATGGTTTCTGTCAGAGCTACTCAACTTTGTCATTTTAGCAAGCAGCAGCCATGGATGATATATGAACTAATGAGTATGGCTAGGTTTTAATAAAACTGTATTTGTAAAACCAGCAAAAGGAGTTTGGGTAATTTGTACTGATTTCTCTGTGGTGAAGGTTTTCAACTCTAGAAAGGATGGAGGAGGGGGTTCTGGGAGGTTGTGGCAGTGGAAAATGTTCCTTTTGTTCTCTGACTACCCTCTCAGCTCTTTCCTTTCTAACTGAAAATCACCCTCAGCACCTTCTTTTTTACCACCTCTGCAGCTGCCCATCCACTGCTAGTCTTATTAGACTACAGGGTATAGGCAGTAGTAGACCTACCAAAGGCTATTAAGCAAGGCAATGATTATTAATAGATCACAAAATGTTTTGACTTTTTTTTTAACAGTTCTCAGATATTTTCCCCCATTCCCATTCCTACTACTCCTCCACATGTTCAAGCTCTTGGCTTTCACCTGAACTATTGCAGTAGCATCTAACTGGCTTTCCTAAATCCATCTGCCTCAGAGAAGCTAGTCTGAGCTGTCTTAAATCCAGGTCTGACCGAGTCATTCTACCACCTAAAATCTGTCAGTAATGGAGATGCAAGCTCAGACTCCTGGGTGTATCACACTGAGCCCCTGCCTTCCTTATCAGCTTCCTATCCACCACTTTGCCTCAAAAGTTATGTTTCAGAGGGAGTAGATTGTTTTTGGTTTCTGGCCACATCATGCTGTTTCATTCCTCAGGGCCTTGGCTCATGCTGTCCTCTCTTCTTTGAAGGCTCTTCTTTCTTCAGGGACTCACTAACTCACTCCTTGTTATCTTTTAAGACTCAGCTCTGTCATTGTCTCCATTGTACAATAGAATATTTATGCTTGGTTAGTTTTTATTTGAACTTTTTATTTAACAAATTATATTTTTATCTTTCTATTTATGTTTTATCTATTTAATTTGGATTTATTTGAATTTTAATATAGATTTTTATTTCATTATATTCTAAAGTTGATTTTTAAAAATTGTTTATGCTTTATCATGTAACTAAACCTTAATCTGGCATATAGCAAATTGTTAATATATGATAAAGAGTTAGATCTTGAAAAATACATTGTACATCATATAGAAGTAAAATCATAGTCTGAATTGAGGAACTAACAGATAACTAGGGTAGTCTATAATAAAAATATTAAAGACTGTATTAGCATTTGTCATTGGATTTGATATTGCTATAAAATAATTGGCTTTTGCTTTCAATTTTTAAAACTTTAGGGTCAGTTGGACCTCTTAAGGAGCAGCACAGGCCTTTTATATAGAATAAAAGACTCTCAGAATGCTGGGTAAGCACTTATTTTTTTAATTTTAAGAAAAAGTAATACATGTGTTGGAAAAAGGCTAATACAAAATTGCATAACGTGGCTCGGTGCCTGTGGCTCCAGTGGCTAAGGCACCAGCCACATACACCTAAGGTGATGGGTTCAAATCCAGCCCAGCCCGCCAAATAACAATGACTGCTGCAACTAAAAAATAGCTGGGCGTTGTGGTGGACGCCTGTGGTCCCAGCTACTTGGGAGGCGGAGGCAGGAGACTTGCTTGAGCCCAGGAGTTGGAGGTTGCTGTGAGCTATGATGCCACGGTACTCTACCCAGGGGGACAGCTTGAGGCTCTGTCTCAAAAAAAAAATTGCATAATGTAAACCTGTCCTGCATATCATCCCCACCTCTTGTAATACATTCCATTTCCCACGGGTAACCACTTTAACAATTTGGTATATATCCTTCCTTCTAAATATATATAAATACATATCAATGATTATATATTTATATGCAATCTTTCTCTTTTTTTTTTTTTTAACAAAAATGGAATCATGCCATCCATATTGTTTTACAACTTATTTTTTTCATTTACTGTATCTTGGACATCTTTTCATGTAGATGCACACAGCTCTGTCACATTCTTTTTAGGGTAAGCCCTCCTTTTGGTAAATATATCACAGTGGTGACCTTTTGAAATAATTTGGTCTGCCAAATCATTTAAGTAATCTTGTAGATTATAGATTATCCTGTATTCTTTTGCCTTTTTAATTCTGCTTTATCTCCCTGTAGGAAAATGAAAGGATCAGATAACCAAGAAAAACTAGTATATCAAATCATAGAAGATGCAGGAAATAAAGGTAAGCATGTAAAGGATAAAGTAAAGTGTCGTCTTTGGTCCTAGATATAGGAATTAAAATCCCAGTTTCCCAGGGGAGAGTTTGTAGAGTAAGCTGCCATTTGTATAAAACAGGGAAGAAAGGAACAGAACATGCATATATAACATGCACATGCCTGAAGGATACCCAGGAGGGATGCTATGGTTACTTCAAAAGGGGCAGGAACTAGACAGCCGTAGCCAGTGCTGGAAAAAGACTTCTGAATTCTAAGTCACATGAATGTATCTTCTATTCAAAATAAATAAATGCTTAATTTAAAAAAAAATTTCTTAGGCAGTGCCTGTGGCTCAAAAGGGTAGGGCGCTGGCCCCATATGCCGGAGGTGGTGGGTTCAGACCCAGCCCCAGCCAAAAAAAAAATTTCTACCTATATGACTTTGACAAGTTACTTAAACTTTATAAGCCTGAGTTTCTTCATCTGATCTATAAATTATGGATAATAAGTAACACCTCTAGCTTTTGAAAATTTGAAGGATATTTAGTGCAGGGAAGCAATGCCTTTACATTTGCCCCTCAGCAGCTGTGATCCCTCCATCTCCCTTGAACTATGTATATATTGCAATTACTATGATTTAGGATCTATTGCAATCATTGATATTAGCTTGAAAAGTTATGATAGTAACTATGAGAATAGTCCTATGAGAAAGCCATTCTGTATTTTTTTCTTAAATCTTCCTATTTTATTATGCCTCTACATTGGGAAGAAAATAAAGCAAAAGGTTTTTATATACATTCTTTTTTCACATATAACACTTATTTCCTTCTTTGAAAGAGAAACATAGCTTTTCATGCAGGGCTTTTAGTAGCTATAAGAACTATAGAGTTCCTTTTTCTATCTCACAAATAGAGTGTTGTATAAATAATGGATTACGTGCATTGAAAGGTGTTTTGTTTTTGTCCCAGTTGAGGATTTCACTTGACTCTGGTGCAAATTTAAGTTTGTTTTTCACATTTACAATCTAAAATAAAAATGCTAGAAAACAGATTAAGGTACAAGAGAGGATAGAAGAGGTAATGTAAGTTAATGTAATAGCATTCATTATTGTTTCTTCAATTATAAAAATATCCTTTTTGTGGATTTTTTAAAAAAATACACCACACTGAGATTCTTTTTTTCTTGTTCTTTTTTTTTTTTTTTTTTGAGACAGATCCTCAAGCTGTCACCCTGGGTAGGGTACTGTGGCATCACAGCTCACAGCAACCTCCAACTCCTGGGCTCAAGCAAGTCTCCTGCCTCCACCTCCCAAGTAGCTGGGATTACAGGCACCTGTCACAACGCCCGGCTATTTTTTGGTTGTAGCCATCATGGTTGTTTGGCAGGCCCAGGCTGGATTTGAACCCGCCAGCTCAGGTGTACATGGCTGGTGCCTTAGCCGCTTGAGCCACAGGCGCCAAGCCCCACACTGAGATTCTAAGAAATTTTCAGTGAGAATATAAAGCATGTGACTTATTTGTTGTTTTGCATACTTTGGCTACTTTAGCCAAGGTTCTTACTTTTTTGGAATGAAAAGGTAAGAACAGAAAAAAATAGTTTAAAAAAAAGAAGAATAAAAAAGAAAAGAATAGTTAAGAATACAAACAAAAATCCAGGAACACCATAGTTAACTTAATTTACTTTCTCATAGGAATATGGAGCAGAGATATCCGATACAAAAGTAACTTGCCATTAACGGAAATCAACAAAATTCTGAAGAACTTGGAAAGTAAAAAGCTCATTAAAGCTGTTAAGTCTGTAGCAGTGAGTAGTTCTTTCTTCAAATATTCACTTAGATACATTGCTTTAGTTTCCAATTTCAAGTTTATTCTTGAAGCTATGTTGTAATTTAAAACAATTGGTCAAGACTGGGCACTGTGGCTCACACCTGTAATCCTAACACTCTGGGAGGTCAAGGTGGGAGGATCGATTGAGCTCAGGGGTTTGAGACCAGGCTGAGAAAAAAGGAGACCATCTCTACTAAAAATAGAAAAATTAGCCAGGTGTGGTGGCGCATGCATGTAGTCCCAGCTTCTTAGGAGGCTGAAAGAGGAGGATTGGTTGAGCCCAAGAATTTGAGTTGCAGTGAGCTGTGATGACACCACTGCATTCTGCCAGGACAGCAGAATGAAACTGTCTCAAAAATAACTGGTAAAAATGGACTTTTAAAAAATTAACTGGTATTGGAATGGTTTGGAGATGCTGCTAAGATTTGCTGCTACCTGGTTAACTCTTGATATCTTACCCATTCAAAAGCCTGAAACTACTTTACCCTCTTCAGTGAACAATTTTTGCAGTTGTGAACATTTTCTCTAGATTTTGTGGTATGTAAAATATAGTAGAACCTCTGTAACTTGACCACCCAAGAGACTATAACAAACTGGTCAACATAAAAGAACTTCCATTGAGTATTTGCTTTCCTTGTCTATGAAAATTAGGTCAACTTAAAGAAGTAGTCAATGTGGGGAGGTGGTCAACTACAGAGTTTCTACTATAATTTACTTTATCCCAACATATCAGGTTACAAATTCAATAAATATCACTTGAATATTTGCTTTATGCCATTTGCGTATGGTCTGGGTGCTTAGGATACCTTAATGTACAAGTCAGGAAGATCTTGCCCTGAAGGAGCTGCTTTTCCAATACACTGGTGTTTTTCTTCCTCCTCTTTCCACCCCACCACTACCACATCCTGGGGCTTCATGCTCCAGAGCTGGCTCCGTCAGGGACATCTGCCACTGACTTGTCTGGTTCAGATGTCAGAGGAGCTGCGATTCCCCTAGAATAAAGTTTGCTTGGGCTGGGCATAGTGGCTAACATTTGTAATCTCAGTATTTTGGGAGTTTGAGGTTGAAGGACTACTTGAAGCTGAGAATTTGAGACAAAACTGGGCAACATAGCAAGACCCCATCTGTGAAAAAAATAAAATAAAATTAGCCAGGCAGGGTGGCATGCACCTATAGTTCCAGCCACCCAGAAGCTAAGCTTGAAGGATGGCCCAACCAGAGGAGTTCAAAGTTATAGTGAGCTATGATGGCACCGCTACACTGTAGCCTAGGTTACAGAGCAAGACCCTATCTCTACAAAAAGGAAGTTTTCTTGGCAACCCCCGTAGCTCAGTAACTAGGGCGCTGGCCCCATACACCGAGGCCGGCAGATTCGAATCCAGCCCAGGCCAGCTAAAACAACGATGGCAAAAAAATAAATAAATAGCCAGGCATTGTGGTGGATACCTATAGTTCCCAGCTACTTGGAGGATGAGGCAAGAGAATCACGTAAGCCCAAGAGTTTGAAGTTGCTGTGAGCTGTGGTGCCATAGCATTCTACCCAGGGCAACAGCTTGAGACTCTGTCTCAAAAAAAAAAAAAGAGAGAAGTTTTCTTGAATACAAATTTTAGCACATAAGAATTGAATATTCATTAGTGATTTTATTTATCAAGTAATTATTTCTTACTACTTCCCTAATTTAGAATGGCATTTCTCTTCCACATTTTAATGGATAAAATACATATGAAAGTAGAGGAAATAACATAATGAGTCTCCATGTATCCATCACCAAGCCTTATTTTGCCAGTCTTCCTTCCACATCTTTACTTTTAATAGCTTTATTGAGACATAATTCACATACTACAAAACTTAAGCATACAGTCCAATAGTTTTTACTATATTCTCAGGGTTGTGCAACTATCACCACTGTTCTAATTTTAGAATGTCATCACCCTAAAATGTGACACCGCTAGCATTTACTCACCAGACCCCCCTTCCTTAAGCCCTGACAACCACTAATCTACTTTATGCCTTTGTAGGTTTGCTTTGTAGGTTTGCTTATTCTGGTCAGTTCCTATAAACAGAATAATAGAATATGTGGTCACGTGTATATGACTTCTTTCACTATCATGACATTTTCAAGGTCGATACATGTACTTGATTCCTTTTTATTACATTGGAGATTCTGTTATACAGATATGTACCACCTTTTCTTTTTCTTTTTTTTTTTTTTTTTTTGAGACAGAGTCTCACTGTCACCCTCGGGAGAGTGCCACAACTCACAGCAACCTCAGACTCTTGGGCTTAAGCAATTCTCTTGCCTTTGCCTCCCAAGTAGCTGGAACTACAGGCACCCACCACAACACCCAGCTATTTTTTGGTTGCAGTTGTCATTGTTGTTTAGCAGGCCTGGGCCGGGCTTGAACCCACCAGCTTTGGTATATGTGGCTGGCATCCTATTCACTGGGCTATCGGTGCTAAGCCTGTACCACCTTTTGTTTAGTCGTCAGTTGATGGACTTCCATGTCCTCTTAAGGGTTAAAATAAACTTGGATGTAAAGCACAAAAGTCTTTTTTAAAGAAATCATGAGAAAATCCTCATGACCTTGGGTTTGTTGATGAGTTTTTTGCTTTTTTGTTTCTTTTTTTTTTGAGACAGTCTCACTATGTCGCCCTCATTAGAGTGCTATGGTGTCACAGCTCACAGCAACCTCAAACTCTTAGGCTCGAGCAATTCCCTTGCCTCAGCCTCCCAAGTAGCTGGGACTACAGGCACCCACCAAAATACTTGGCTATTTTTGTTGTTGTTGTTGTTGTCATTGTTTGACAGGCCCAGGACAGGTTTGAACCCACCAGCCCAGTGTTATGTAGCCGGCACACTACAGGTGCCACGCCTTGTTGATGAGTTTTTAAGTGCAAAACCAATAGTGCAATCTATGAAAGAAAAAAATTGATTAAATTTCATTCACATTTAGACTGTTTGGCAAAACACTGTTAATGAAAAGACAAGTTAGACAAGCTACATACTAGAAGATATTTGCAAATCATATATCTGATGAATTTATTCTCAAAATTATATGAAGAGCTCTTAAAATTCAACAATAAAGAAATAGTTCAGTTAAAAATAAATAAAAGGGGCTCAGCGCCTATGGCTCAAGTGTCTAAGGCGCCAGCCACATACACCTAAAATGGCGGGTTTGAATCCAACCTGAGCCCACCAAACAACAATGATGGCTGCAAACAAAAAATAGCTGGGCATTGTGGTGGGCTAATGTAGTCCCAGCTACTTGGGAAGCAGAGATAAGAGAATCGCTTGAGCCCAGGAGTTGGAGGTTGCTGTGAGCTGTGATGCCACGGCACTCTACCCAGGGTGATAGCTTGAGGCTCTGTCTCAAAAAAAATTTAAAAAAAATAGACAAAAGGACTGAACCAATACCTCACCAAAGAAGATACACAGAAGACAGATAAGCATATGGAAAGATGCTTAACATCATTTATTAGAGAATTGCCAATTAACATAACAATTTGGGCCTATAAGGCTTCCAGTTTTTAGCAATTGTGTACAAAGCAGCTATAAACATTCACATGGAATAGTTTAGGAGGCCAAGGCAGAGGATTGCTCAAGGTTAGAAGTTGAAGACCAGCCTGAGCAAGAGCAAGATCCCATTGCTACCGAAAATAGAAAAATTAATGACACGGTGGCTCATACATGATCCTAGCATTCTGGTAGGCCGAGGTGGGTGATATTGCTTGAGCTCGAGAGTTTAAGACCAACCTGAGCAACAGGGAGACTCTTGTCTTTACTAAAAAAAAAAAAAAAAAAAAAGTAGAAAAACTAGCTGGACGTCGTGGCAGCACTTATAGTCCAGGAGTGGTGGCACATACCTGTACAGCCAGTGCCTGAGTTATAAACATCCAGCTGACACACAACTCACACTTAGGAACAGGAGCTATTACAGTTAATAGGTAAACATACCTGTTCCAACTTACATACAAATTCAACTAAGAACAAACCCATAGAACTTATTTATAACCTGGGAGCTGCCTGTAGTCCTAGTACTCAAGAAGCTGAAGCAGGAAGATCACTTGAGCCAAGGAGTTTGAAATGGCAGCGGACTATGATGATGTCACTGCACTCTAGCCAGGACAACAGAGTAAGACTCTTTCTCAAAAAAAATTGTTTTAGTGTAGTGAGATACCTCTGCACACCTATTAGAATGGCTAAAATCCAAAACGTGATAATACATTGATAATAACTTGAGTCTGGTAAGACACAGACCAATAGGAAGACTCATTCGTTGCTGATGATAATACAAAATGGCACAACCACTTGGTAAAACAGTTGTGCAGTTTTGCCAAAGTCTTGCCACATCATCTAGTGATCATGTTTCTAATTATTTACCCAACCGATTGCAAAACTTATGTGTACACAAAATATTCCATGTGAATGTTTATAGCTGCTTTGTACATAATTGCTAAAAACTGGAAGCTACCAAGGTGCCCTTCAATAAGTGAATGGATAAATTAACTTAAATGTTATTCAGTGAGAAAAAGAAATGAGCTGTCACGAAAAACCATGGATGAATCTTTTTTTTTTGCAGTTTTTGGCCGGGGCTGGGTTTGAACCCACCACCTCTGGCATATGGGGCCAGCGCCCAACTACTTTGAGCCACAGGCGCCGCCCAAACGTGGATGAATCTTAAGTGCATATTATTAAGTATAAGAAGCCGGCTCAGCGCCTGTGGCTCAATCGGCTAAAGCGCCAGTCACGTACACCTAAGGTGGCGGGTTTGAACCCCCAACCCAGGCCCGCCAAACAACAATGATGTCTGCAACCAAAAAATGGCCGGGCGTTGTGGCGGGCGCCTGTGGTCTCAGCTACTTGGGAGGCAGAGGCAGGAGACTCGCTTGAACCCAGGAGTTGGAGGTTGCTGTGAGCTGTGATGCCATGGCATTCTACCCAGGGGGATAG
>CAUYQV010122710.1:0-10335 GCA_963574575.1 Galagoides demidoff | reverse complement strand
CTGTGGTCCCAGCTACTTGGGAGGCAGAGGCAGGAGACTTGCTTGAGCCCAGGAGTTGGAGGTTGCTATGAGCTGTGATGCCATGGCACTCTACCCAGGGGGACAGCTTGAGGCTCCGTCTCAAAAAAAAAAAAAAAAAATAGCCAGGCATTGTGGCGGGCGCCTGTAGTCCCAGCTCCTCTGGAGGCTGAGGCAAGAGAATCACCTAAGCCCAAGAGTTGGAGGTTGCTGTGAGCAGTGTGATGCTACCCCAGCACTCTATCGAGGGCAAGAAAGTGAGACTCTGTCTCCAAAAAAAAAAAAATGCTAGGCCTGGGAGGTCCATGTGTTCTCCTACCTCAAGCTGCTTTCGTGCAGGCTAGAGGCCACCAAAGACCACCAAAAACACCCTAGACAGAGATCCAGCTAACAGTCTCAAAGCCCTTTCAGACCCTGAGCAGGTACACAGGTAGAAGCCCTTGTTTTCCACCAAAATCAATTAAACTGTTTCTGGAGAGTCCTTGAAATAAGAGCTCAGTCCTAGCCCAGAGAACAGGGCTTTGAGGGGAGGGGCTGCAGACTTCGCCTGGAAGGTCTGGGCCCTTCCTCAGGACCCCAGGACCCGGTTGCTGAAGGGCACAGCCCCTCCTGAAGTGCTAACCCACCTGAGGCTCTCCCCACTGAGGCCCCCCACCCTGGGCTGCTCTCCCCTTCCCCACCTATCCTCTAGGCTCCTTCTCCATCCAGGTCCCAGAGAAAAGAGAGTCCCTAATCCCTCAAACTTTTTTTTTGAGACAGAGCCTCAAGCTGTCCCCCTGGGTAGAGTGCTGTGGCATCACAGCTCACAGCAACCTCCAACTCCTGGGCTCCAGCGAGTCCCCTGCCTCTGCCTCCCAAGTAGCTGGGACCACAGGCACCCGTCCCAACGCCTGGCTATTTTTTTTGGTTGCCACCTCATTGCTGTTTGGCGGGCCCGGGCTGGATTCAAACCTGCCACCTTAGGTGTATGTGGCTGGCGCCTTAGCCACTTGAGCCACAGGCACCAAGCCAATCCCTCAAACTCTTGAGGATATCCCACTTTCAACAGCTCCCCATCCTGGTCCCCAGTGAGGAAGCAGAGGCAAGATGTAGCCTCCTTCTCTTCAGGTTGCCAGTCTGCACAGCCACCCTAGTAAAAGAGTCTTACCCCATCTCCACTTCCTTGCCCTCTCCCCAAGTGCCCATTTCTGGGGTGTCTACCTCTCTGCCCTCCTGTCTTTGTTGTAGGTCCCTCTCCCTACCTGGACCTTTATTAGGTCTCACTCTGTCACCCTGGCTGGAGTATAATAGCACAATAATAGTGCATTGCAGCCTCTTCACTCCTGGGTTCAAGTTATCCTGCTACTTCAGCCTACTGAGCAGCTGGGACTACAGAGGTGAACCACTACACCCAGCCTCTAAGGACTCACTTCAAACATTTTCCTCCTTCAGCACCATACATACAGCTGCCTGGTCAGAGCAGGTGTTCTGATGTTGGGAAATCAGGTCACTTGTATATGTATTTGTGTCTGTATAAAAGAAATGACTGTTCAGTGCAGGTGTTGTAAAAAGTCTTTTCAGCAGGTTTTGGGGAATGCTTGCAACCATTCTAAATGTCGCAGAGTTAAGAATGATGCACTCTGCCATGTGTCATGGGTCAGAGAACACAGGGAACAGTGCAGACCCAGGTAGAAGCCAAACATGAACCACTAATCGTCACCATTTATAACTGCCTTCAGTGAGCATGTCACCACCCACAAGGCTTTGCATCCCTCCTTTTATTTACTTCTTTTTTTTGTTTGTTTGACACAGAGTCTTACTATGTCACCTTCAGTAGAGTGCCGTAATGTCAACAGCTCAATAGCAACCTTAAACTCTTTGGGCTTAAGTAATTCTCTTGCCTCAGCCTCCCAAGTAGCTGGCCATTGCTGAGCTGCAGGCGCCCACCACAATGCCCAGCTGTTTTTTTGGTTATAGTTGTCGTTGTTTGGCAGGCCCATTTTGGATTTGAATCTGACAGCTCCAGTTTATGTCGCTGGTGCCCTAGCTGCCGAGCTGAATTTACCTTTTTTTTTTTGAGACAGAGTCTTACTTTGTCACTATCTGTAGAGTACTGTGCCATCACAGCTAACAGCAACCTCCAACTATTAGGCTCAAGCAATTCTCTTGCCTCAGGCTTCCAAGTAGCTGAGAATACAGCTGCCCACCACAAAGCCTGGCTATTTTTCTTCTTGGTTATTGTGTTAAAGACATTTATATTCTACACCTAGTAAATTTCACACGTACCCTTGTAAGATGCACCTTAGGTGTGGTCCCACCAATTACTCTCCCTCCACCCATCTTCCCCCCTCCCCTCCTCTCTCTCTCCGCTTTCCCCTTTTTTTGGCGCCTGGCTATTTTTAGAGACAAGGTCTTCCTCTGGCTCAAGGCTGGTCTTAAACTTGTGAGCTTAGGAAATATACCACCTTGGCCTCCCAAGTGTTGGGATTACAGATGTGAGCCAGGCACAGTTCTCAACAACCTAGAAGGTAGGCACTCTTTTTTTTTTTTTTTTTTTTTTTGCAGTTTTTGGCCAAGGCTGTGTTTGAACCCGCCACCTCTGGCATATGGGGCTGAGCCACACGCGCCACCCTAAGGTAGGCACTCTTATTGTCCACATTTAGCAGAAGAGGAAACAGGCTCAATGAACTTAAAGCCCTTGCATAGACTCACACAACTAGGTGAAGCCTGAATTTGATCTCACTTCAAGTTCATTGGTTTTCTGCAAGCCTTCCATGCACAGGAAGATAAACTGGCAAAATATCCAGAAAGCTGTGAGATGCTCATGAATGGGGATGCACAGAGCTTTCCCCTGGAGCAGGCCCAGTAGGGGGTTCAAGAAAGCAAGTAGAACCGTGACAGGCCCACAATCCAAGCACACTGAGTGGATACTCCTGAGAGGAAGAGGGGGAACCCAGCTTCCCTCCAAGGTACACACAGGCATCCAGGGGGCCTGATACCTCCTGGTAGCAAGATATGTAAGAGGACTTAGGGCCCTGGAACTGACTCTTCTAGACCAGGGATCTCCAGGCACCACTGAGAGCACTAAGATCCAGAAAGGCTCCAGGATAGGTTGACAGCCCACTCTCTGCCTGCCCTAGCATTCTCAGCTCCAGCCACACACACATCTTCCAAAGACAGAACCTGTTGCTGCCATCTGTTCCGTGCATAGTTGTACACTTGACCTCTTGGGCACAGTTGAACTCACACTGACAACTACACACACACTACATGGCATCTCAGAGACCCAGGGAAGACGGATGGAGCTGGCTGAGGAGCTGAAAATCCCTGTAGCCTTACAGCCACGGGAGGCCTACGTCCTAAAATCAAGCCCCTGGATTAAGCACTGTGGTCAGGTGACTGCCTCATCCCGCCCCAGGCCCTGACAGTCTTCTGCCCTCCCACTTTAAAGCTAGGCCATGTATCACCATCAGGGGGCGCATGAGCCTTGCTTAATCCCTTAGACCAGCCTCCCTCCAAAACCCTCCTCATTCATTCATTTTTAGTCAAGTATTAAGCACCCATTTGTGTCAGGTGCTAGGACACAGAGAAGAAAGGTGGGGTAGAAGAGGAAAAAGGCTGGGTTAGGCCAAGGGAAGAGGGACTGGAGTTTAGATTTGTGGAGGTGTTGGCAGGATGGGGCCTGAGAGAGCCAGAGTGTACTGAGTACCAGCTGTGTTCCTAGCTGTTCTAGTTTATTTGACATGCATTAACTGATTTAATCTTCAACTGTATGGACTAGGCAGTCTAGAATAACTTCCATTCTTCTGCTTTTATTATTGGTGCAGTAAAGCAGACATGATGACAATCACCACTTCTCCAGGTTTCTGTAGGATTAAACAGGTCAAGCTCGGCACCTGTAGCTTAGCGGCAGGGCATGAGCCACATACCCTGGAACTGGCGGGTTAAAGCCTGGCCCAGGCCTGCTAAACAGCAATGACAACTACAACAAAAAAATAGATGGGCGCTGTGGCGGGCACCTCTAGTCCCAGCTACTTGGGAGGCTGAGGCAGCAGAATCACTTAAGCCCAAGAGTTTGAGGTTACTGTGAGCTATGATGCCATGGCACTCTACCAAGGGCAACATAATGAAACTCTGTCTCAAAAAAAAAAAAACAAAAACAAGTCAGCGTGAGCAGTGTACTCAGAATACTGCCCACTTGTTATTATCATCCCTATTTTACAGGTGGGGGAATTAACGCACAGTTAGCAAGGAAGTTTAACAAGGAGTACGATTACATTTGAGCAGGTTGACTCCAGCCCCTGGTACCAAATCAGGGGCTCCTGGGGGAAGTGAGAGTGGGGGACCCTAGGGGATTTTATCAGGGAAGGGACCAGATCTAGTTTGCATCTCATGCCAGCCCAGGGCTACACAAAGACAGGCACAATACTGGTCTCTCTCATGGTGGTCTAGCCTGGTGGCAGGGGACTTGTCAGCTAGAGGCTTCTACTGTGGTTCATCTGTGACCAGGGTGGCAGGCAGTGGAGGGGTAAAGAGGCGAAGATAGATTCAAGACATTAAAGGGGACAGCTGGAGGGTTTCATGACGTTTTATGTCAGGGCTTGTGGGAAGGTAAGAGGCAGAAGGCAGTGGGAGAGGGAGGGGCACATGAGACATCTAAGTGAAGGAGAATTAGGTGGGCCCAGAGCTGCCCTTTGGCCTTGACCTGGGAGAGAGGCTCCATGCTCCCAGGGGTGAAGAAAGGTAAAAGTCCCCAGATCCCTCTACCCCTGCAGAGCCTGGTGATGGTGTGAGGGCAGGAACCCTAATGTCTGGCTCCCTTCTGTAAGGGCCCATGGGCCCAGGGCTTCATGGGGACAGGCGCTTTTCTGGTCTCTGTCATCAGGCCTGGCACCCTCATCCTGGCCTACAGGGCAGGCTTAGGGTCCCACCTAATTAGGGATAAAAACAGGCTATAGGGAAGTAGGAGAAAAGTCTGGTCTCCTAGATGAGGAAGTTAAAAAGGGGCCTGCAAGAAACAATGAGTTTCAGGAACCCTGTGACTCAATTGACCAAGTATGTAATGTTCTCTACAAAATGCAGTTTGTAGCTTGTAACACAAAGGGGAGTAATGGTCACTGTTACAACACAGTGTGTACAGCAAATGTCACAAACATCACAAGGCTAATAGATACCACCGTACAATTGTCAGGAAAATCAGTAATAATTATGGCTAAAAAGAGAAGGAAACTGGGCACATGTGCCAACTGAGATAATCTGTGACCAATGAGAAGTAGACAAGAATATGTAAGGACCTAGGGGGACCAATCAAAAACTATAGAGGGCAGTGCCTGTGGCTCAATGAAAAACTTTATAGTACTTGTGTACTGCCTTTGTGTGACCTTTCTGTCACTCAGGAGGGGACTCTTCCACTCTCCTAGAAGTCTATGCTTACCCCCACTTCGCATTAAATGAAAAGTGCACTTCATTTCCTGCTTGTATGGCAGTCCTGACTGCTTCATTTCCATACTCCATTTTATTTCTGTAACTTGGCCACACTTGCTGAGAGAGGGAACAAAGTCTACAGCAAGGTGGTTTTAGAGATTCCTGTCATCTATCACCACCCACTGATGGCTGCCAGCCCCCCTGCATTTGGGCAGATAGCATGTCCCCTCCTCCCTTCTAAACACACATCCAGGCGTTCCTCTCAAAAAGCCTTTTCCTGAGGACCATTCTCACAGCAACCTGGGGGAGGGCCCCTATTATCTCAATCTCACCGAGCAGCAGCCACATGAGAGGTAAGGGGGCTTGTCTCCCAGAGGAGGAAAGCCAACTGTGTGGGCCACAGAGCCTCCTGCAGGGTGGGAAGACAGTGGGACAGTGGCTCTGAGGGGATATGCCTGAGCCAGGGACAAAGGGCTCCAGCACACCTGGCCTACTACACACAGCCCCGTGCCCGCCAGCCCAAATTCAAAGTGGGGCTGAAACCCTGATTGGTTGCCCAGACCCGAGCCCCACCCCTCCTCTCACCTTCCAGGCAGCTAGGAAAGAGGGATGGAGTTGAGACGGCCCCTCATCGTGTCATCCACCGCGGACCAGCGTCCTGACCGGTGTAAACTCGGTTAACTCTCTCTGGTGCTCGTTCCACACCCTGCCCGGCCCGTGTCTAGAGCCCCCAGCTGTCCAGTCACCACTCGCCTGAGCCATCTTGCAGGCTGCAGCCCCCTCCACTTATTCGTCCAGCCCGTAGTCAGTCCTCTCTGAGTGTCCCCTGTTCCTTGCCCGCTCTCCCAACACTACCACCAGCTCCGGGCCAAGCTCTGGGCCCTAGGCCCTCGCCCAACCGGGCCCTAGAGCGCCCTTCGGGCCTACCTCGAAGCGGTGGTTCAGATCCCAGTGCCCAGGCCCCAAGATCACCTGAATGCACTGGGCCGGGGACAGCGGGCTGAAGGGTGTGTGTGTGTGTCACTGCACAGGTTGCCTGGCTTGGCGGCGGGGGGCTGAACAGAAACCCGACTCAGGGCCTGCGCCCGCCGGGCACACACGGCGAGGCGCGGGCGTGTGGGGCTAGCAGCCTGGAGCTCCAGTTTTGGCCGCGAGGGGGCGGATCCGGCGCCTGGCTGAGGCCGCGGCCAATCCCGGCCTGGCCCGGACGCTCCACCCCCCCGGCCGCCAGTCATGGCCGGGACTGGCCGCTCTGGGTCTTTTGTTCCCGCTGGATCTGGCCTTCCCCGGTGCTGCCCCCGGCGACCCGCTGTGGCCTGTGGGCCTGGCTTTCTGCTGGCGGAGAGCAGTGATCTGTCTTGCCAGCCCTAGGGGACTGCGGACAGGCACAGGCCTGCTGGTGGCCTTGTACAATCATGTGCCCATGGCTTGATCCGGAGAGCTTGATCATGGCTCCAGGAAAGCCCTTTGGAGAGGACGGACTTTGACCGTGGGCTACACATGAGCCTGGGACTTGGGCACTGTGGTGCAGCCCAGCTCTCACCTTTCCCACCCTGGCCCGGCTCCCCTCACTCTTAGCCTCTGGGCTTTTGCTGGGGCTGCGGCTTCTGCCCCTCCAATTTTCACTCACCACCTAAGAGTCAAGCCCCGCCCAAATAAGGTGGACCCGCCTGAAATGTACCCACCATATGTCCCACCTGAGAAAGGTGAATGGGTCAACCGCCTATCCTACCCCACTGGATGTCCCACCTGGGAAAGGTAAATGGGCCAACCCCTACCCTTACAACAGATGTCCAACCCAGGAAAGGGAACCCTGACCTTTAAAATCCCCCTTCACCATTACACAGGTGTGGATTTATTTCTTTCTGGCACGGTTGGAAATTTTACCCCACCTGCAGCCAGGTGGAATAAAGCTATTTTAATTGCACAAACCGGGCCTCCGGTTTCCTTTTGTAGCGCCTCGGAATAATCTTTCATCTTTGGCTCTGTAACTTTGCACTAAGGTACTCCCAGCCTTCCTTTCTGACACATACTTGGGTAGTCTTTGTGACTCTCTTCGCACCCTGCAGTGGTCTTCTCTGGTCCTGGTTGGTGTGGCTTCTCCAGTGAGAGCCCCTGCGAACTCAGAGACTCAGTGATCTCTGCACCAGATGTGGTAGGGTGTGGACACATTGTCTTCAGGCCTGTCTGTTCCAGGGGCAGCCACTGTTGGGTGCCAGATAGAAATGGGGTGATAGTCCGCAGAAAGGAGAGGAGGCCAGGCCAGGTACAAAAGAGGTGTTTATTAAGGAAAAGAACAGAAGTAGTGTCTAAACCAGAGATAACCCACCTCCTCCCGGATCCAGGCGTTTCTATCAAGCAAAAATGTGCATGTTTTTATTATAGCAAGAATGTGAATGTGAGTAGTTATGGGATGGAACTACCCCTTGTAGAGGGACCACAACTCTTAGGAGCCAAGGTGGACTTCTTTGTCCCTTGACATTCCAGGAGCACCTGTTTTGCAACATTCCAGAATGTAGGCATTGGCCTTTGTTCTCTTGACTTTTGATCCTATTCCTAATGGCCACTTTATTAAAATGGCTGTGCTTATGCTAAGGGGTGTCTAGGGTGTGAAGATCCCTCTCCCACAACCATGGCCCTCATCCCACAGTCATCACACAGCAATTTGGGCCTAATCCTGGTTCCCTCTGAGACTGAGTGGAGGCCTTGTCATTCACTGACTGGAATCAAAATCAGTTTTCTTATCTGTCAAATGGAATGGTGATAGAACCAGTGTTGATTTTTTTTTTTTTTTGTTTTTTTGTTTTGGAGACACAGTTTTGCTTTGTTCCCCAGGCATGAGAGCAGTGGCATGATCATAGCTCACAGCCACTCCAAACTCCTGGGCTCAAGCAATCTTCCCACATCACCCTCCTGAGTAGCTGGGACTATAGGTACTCACCACAATACCCCACTAACTTTATTTTTGCAGAGATGGGGTCTCGCTCTTGCTCTAGCTGGTCGTGAACTCCTGACCTGAAGCAATCTTCTTGACTTGGCCTCCCAAAGTGTTAGGATTACAGGTGTGAGCCATCTGGCCCACCCGTGTCAACTTTTTAACATAGGCCAGACCTATTGTAAGGATAAAAAAGAGCTAAAACCTGCAAAGAACAGTGAGTGTCCGATCAGGACCCACGGTGCAAATGTAGGGAATAGCCTCTGCAACTTCCTAATTCCCATATCCAGGGGACATTCCTTTTGTTCTCCCTCTCCCTTTTCGGAGTCCCCTTTCCTTCAGCACAGAGCCTGCTGCTAAGAACTGCAGCCTCAGCCTCTTCCCCCTTACACCCCCACCTTCTATGAGCTCTGCCACTATCAGGCCTGCCAACTCTGTCCCACTGCTCTCCCAGACCCCTTAGAGTCACCCTTCAAGCATGGCAAACATTCATCTCAAACTCAAGATCCTTATCACCACCCCACCTGCCACACCTGGGCCTGTTTCTATGAAAGATTCACCATTGTTACCTTTACCCAGACCAGAAACCTGGGTGTCATTGCTGGCCCCCTCATCCCACCGTATGCGCTAATGAAATTTATGCTTCTAGACCTGGTCCACACACTCTCCCAGGGCCACCACCTTGGCCCTCACCTTTTACTCCTCTCCTGGTAACTGGAATCAGCCTCTTTGCCTTCAGGCATCACAGTCTTCAGGGCCCATTGCCCTCAGCATCCAGTCCCAACTCTAGGGTATAACTGACAGGCGCTGCCATCTGGCCCCAGGCACACAGTTACCTCAGTTGATGCCCTTGACGTAACTAGGAGGTTGGGAGTGGGTCCGCCTTTCCAGGGCCCCTGATAGAAGTAGTGACAGGCACTGGGAGCAATCAAAGGAACCACTGAGGTCAGGGAGCAGGCTGGCTCTGTAAACAGGCTCTGCAAACAGGCTCTGCGACTGGGTACAGGAGGTTTGAGTCCTGGCTCTGTACTTCTCTACTTTGTGACATTGGCTTGGTTACCCTCCCTCTCTGCCTTTCCTGGTGTCCCAGATGGGTTTAATACTGGGGGCTGGAAGAGAACTGAGGACGCAGGGCCCACAACGGGCATGGGTGACCTTTTCTGGGGGGAGTCCCCAGACCCCCAGCTTTTAAATAACCTAGAAAGGGGAAGGGCAGGGCCTGAGATGGAGGAGCTTGTTGAGAGGACTTGGGGAGGGGAAAAGGAGTAATGGGAGGGGGAGAGGGGAGGCTGACAAAGAGACCAGCTGCTGTTTGCACACAAACCCCAAGTTGATAATGAGTGGAGGGGCAGGGGCGGGGTCGGGAAATGGCTTGGCAGGAGCCTCTGCCAGCTGAGTAGTCTGCCCAGAGTGGTGCCCCTCCCTCTGCCACCCCCTCCTCTGGGCCCTCACTATCCACACCCAGGATAGAACCATGTTCTCAGGGCTGCAGCAAGGCAGGGTAGGAGGACCAGTAGGAGATTTGGACCCCCAGGCCCAGCGCTCAAATCCTCCTCCTCAGGCCACACCCATCCTGAGAGCAGCCTTGGAGAAGCCCACAGGATTGGCCTGAACCTAACGGAGCCACACCCCCAAGGAGGGGAGCGAGGGAGCTAGGTGGAGCCCAGGCTCCATCTCTGAGGGCCAGACCAGAATGAAAGCCATGGAGAGGCTCTGAAGAAGAGAGAAGACTCCCAGCTGTGAGGCTATAAAGAGTCCTCTGTCCTGCAATCTCCCATAGGAGCAAAGGGGCACACTCAAGACTGTGGGAAGTCAGGAAGGCTCCTGTCAGCCCCTTGGTGGGAACCCCGTGGCCATTTGTTCACCCCCACCTGGAGAGTCACGGAAGGGCTTCCCCTCCTGTGGCCCCAGGTCCTGCTCTGTGCATCTGTGCCAGTCCCCTATCCTCCCTTCCCTGTGTCCTGACTGGCCTGGCAGCA
>CAUYQV010122709.1:0-12529 GCA_963574575.1 Galagoides demidoff | reverse complement strand
CCTGTGGTCCCAGCTACTTGGGAGGCGGAGGCAGGAGACTCGCTTGAGCCCAGGAGTTGGAGGTTGCTATGAGCTGTGATACCATGGCACTCTACCCAGGGGGATAGCTTGAGGCTCCGTCTCAAAAAAAAAAAAAAATTAATAAAAAATGAGCTCAGGAGCTCAAGGAGCTCAAGAGCTCAGGAGTTCAAGACCAGAGTTCAAAGCCTCTTCTTTGAGAGAGTTACTTCATTTTTTAGTTTAAAAAAGGAGGGAATCTCCCTTGAACTCAGGAGTTTAACACCAGCCTGAGCAAGAGTAAGGCTCTTGCCTTTACTAAAAATAGAAAAATTAGCCTGGCATGGTGAGGGGCACCTGTAGTCCCAGCTACTCAGGAGGCTGAGGCAGGAGGATCACCTGAACTCAGGAGTCTGAGGTTGCTGTGAGCTAGGCAGACACCTGGGCAACAAAGTAAGACTTTGCCTCAAAAAAAGAAGAAGAGGGAAGGAATCTTTTAAATGGATCTTTTCTTTTCATCATCATTTACTATTTCCTTCAGCCAATCTATAGTCCCAGCTACTTGGGAGGCTGAGGCAGCAGAATTGCTTAAGCCCAAGAGTTTGAGGTTGCTGTGAGCTATGACACCACAGCACTCTACCGAGGGTGACATAGTAAGACTCTATCTCAAAAATAAACAAACACCAAAAAACATGCTTTTGAAACTTTTTCCATCAAAGGTGTAATGCTGAGGGCAGCAATGAGGTATGTGTGTGTATGTATATACATATTTATGTTGGAGAGTAGATGGTGACAAGGAATTCATTGGAAGCCACCCATTTGTTAAGTACAAACTTCCTTAGAAGTTTGGTAAAATTTATGCAACTTTTGTATTCTGCACCACAATATATGGATGTTTGTTTTAATACAAAATAACGGTTTTAACTTATTGCCCAGGTATATTCATTAATCTTTTCTGACAAAACTACAAAGTTGACTATAGAGAAAAGTGTACTACATTTATTCTATTACTTTCTATATATCCATGGGACACAGGTTCAGTCTAAAACTGATTCCCAAGATTGCCCTCCACCCAAAATCACAGGTACATGGAATTTTGTCATCCGAAGTCTTTTTCCATTCTCTATTCCTTAGGTCAATTGTTTTCTGTAACAATTTCTTTTAAGGCAAATGGAAGCATCCCCCTAAGACTACAGTCAGTCTTACGTGGTCTTACAAAAATCTTAAGCACTTTTTTAACAGCAGGTAAATCAGAGAAACTGAATTCTAAGAAGCTGTACTGTGAAGACTTTGGCCCCAGCACTTTCTTCTCCAGGAAGACACTGACACTCGTCTGTATTTCCCATTTCCCTCCTATATTTTCAGGGAGAAATTTGAGGCTAATTTATAGTGTATTAAGTTAACTGCTATTCATTAATATAAACGAATATTTTTAAATAAAAATACATCTAAATAGGGCACCACCTGTGGCTCAAAGGAATAGGGCGCCGGCCCCATATACTGGAGGTGGTGGGTTCAAACCTGGCCCTGGCCAAAAACTGCAAAAAAAAAAAAAAAAATCTAAATAAACAACATAAGGATGAATTATTTGGTTTTATGGTAGGAAATAAATTGAAACTGTAGATAAATACATCTTCAGCATTTCAATAATAGTATGCATTTTACTAGCACAGAGTTCCCATTCCTTAATCATTTAATAAAATATTAGATAATACCTGTGTATCAGCCAAAATTCTCCAGAGAAACAGACCAATAGGACTGTAGTTCAGCAAGTTGACCTGGCAATGGAATACACGGTAACTATCAGTTGTTTACTCTCCTGATTGTGTGGCTGCCTGTGAGCTGGGGCTCATTGTTGTTGCCTAGCATTGCCAGAGAGTATCGTATCACATATCGCTAACCTGGGAAAAGATCAAAATCCTAAGTAGGGCTGTGGCTCATGCCGGTAAGCCTAGCACTTTGGGAAGCTGAAGTGGGAGGATCACTTGAGATCAGGAGTTCAAGGCCAGCCTGAGCAACGTAGCAAGACTTCATCTCTACAAAAATAGAAAAATGAGCTGGGTGTGGTGATGTGGACTTAGAGTCCTAGCCACTTGGGAGCCAGAGGCAGGAGGATCGCTTGAGCCCAGGACGTCAAGGCTGCGAGCTATGATGATGCCACTGCTCTCCAACCTGGGCAACATAGCATACTTGAATCATGCCTCGACCTCACTATTACTAGCTGTGCGATTTTATACGTGACATGTACTTCTCTGTATCTTAGTTTCCTCTTCAGTCATATGAAAATAATGAAATTTACGTACTATGAGGAATAAATAAAAAAAATGCATAAAACAAGTAGAATAGTGGCTAACTTGTAACTAAACACTCAGCAAAAGTTCTCCATTCTTATTAGTTTTCCTAAGGTCACATGAAAGTCCAGATTCATTTTTGTTGTTTCACAATGTATTCCAGTCATATTACCCACAACTCTACACTGCCATAATCGGGCCTCTTTCTTATGATTTCATCTACTCCCCTCAAACACTCTTTCTACCTTGCATCATTTATTGATTCACTATTCACTCATTTAACAAAAACTGCTCCTGGCTTTCTCTGGCCTAGGCATGGTGGTAGTACCAAGAGGACTGAGACACACTGCTTTCTCCATAGGGCTTTAAATTCACTAAACAAGATAACATCCACTGTATTTATACAGATGAAAATTATAGAGACTCAAATTACAAATTTTGTGTACACAGAGAATGGATAACTTACTCAGCCCAGGAGACCCAGGGAAGGGTCACTGAGGAGGTAGCTGTAGATTAAGGTTTTAACAGATTCATAATCTCGTATGAGATTGCTATCACTACAGCTTTTCTGTTATAGCACATTTTATGCTTATACTTACTATTTATTATAGGACATGCTTATAGCATTACACTATTGTAGATTGGATGGCCTTTTGTATGTGTATCAGCAGGCTCCTCATCCACTGATTCAACCAACCACAGATGAAAAATATATTTTTCAAAAACAATAAAAAATAACAATAGAACAATAAAAGCTAATACAAGCAAAAACTATAGTATAACAACTATTTACATAGCATTAACATTGTACTAGGTGTTATGTGTAATCTAGAGATGATTTAAACAACTATTCAGGAGGATGTGTGCAGGTTCAATGCAACCAGCACATGATTTTAGATAAGGGACTGTAATATCCACAGTCCTGGAATCAATTCTCTACAAACATCAGGGGACAAGTATGTAAGAGTTTTAAAGTTGAGATTTAATTGGAATTTATTTTTGCAGCTCCAAAAAATCTAGAACAGTATCTGGTGTGTCGCAAATATTTGATAAATAAATGAGTACCGATAAGGAGGGTGCCCATGAAAAAATAGTAGTCACATTATTGATGTGATGTAATTTATCTTCACTCTGTCCAGTGAATCAATAAGAGAACTGAATAAAAACTCAATGGTATTTTTTCATTTCTGGTCTTTTGTTTCATCCACACAACAGAGCCAATCTCAAAAGATATCCGCCTTTCTGTGCCAATTCATTATAATTTAAATAGAAGAACTAATAAATGAGAACTACTGTATACATAACAAATTAAAATGAAGGTATTTATTTTCACATGTGGATTTTACTTATTCCATTTATTTTTTTCAGATTGATCTAAAATATCCCAGGCAACTGAATCAGGCAGAAAATATATATCTCATACTGTTATCTTCAATAACAGTCGCAGTCCGAATGAATTTTATTGAAAGTAATTTAGCATTGACTGGTTAAATAGACAAACTACTATACCTGAATCATAGATATTGCCAGACTACTTCAAATTAGAGACAAAAATAAATGTTTGGAGATTGCATCACAAATTGGAACTGTCTTGAAGGCAGTTCAAGTGTAAAATGGAATAAATTATCTAAACTTGAAATATTTTATTCCATCCATCACAGGCACAAAAGGAGCCACATTTTCTCTTTCTGATCATAATGTTGGCAAACAAGCTAATTCTTTTTTAGCTGACAATTTGAGGGAAGGTATGCCTTCTTAGACCCTCCCCCATTTTGCTCCATCAAAAGTGTATTTTAGAAAAGAACTTTTTAGTAATCTTTAACTTAAGAAGTAACTATAGAGAGGAAAACAAAAGAACCTGAGTTATAGTATTGTTGAAATTTTAGATGCTCTTAAGTACCAGACATGGACCATCTGGCAATTTTTCCTGAGAAGGTTAATGTTTAACTCTGGTTATGCCCCTTCCATGGGGTACTATGGGTACTATGTTCATGGCTCAGGTGATGGGTACACCAAAAGCCCAGACTCCACCACTATGCAATATGTACAAATAATGGAATTCAACTTATGCCCCCTAAATCTTTTTTTTTTTTTTTGCAGTTTCTTTTTTTTCAGCCAGGGCTGGGTTTGAACCCTCCACCTCCAGTATATGGGATCGGCACCCTACTCCTTTGATCCACAGGCACCACCCCCTAAATCTATTTTTTAAAAATACTTTATTTTATTTTTTTTTTCTTTTGAGACAGAGTTTTACTTTGTCACCCTCACTAGAGTGCTGTAGCATCACTGCTCACAGCAACCTCAAACTCTTGGACTTAAGCGATTCTCTTGCCTCAGCCTTCCAAGTAGCTAGGACTACAGGTGCCTGGCCATTTTTTGGTTCTAGTTCTCATTGTTGTTTGGCAGACCTGGGCTGGATTCAAACCCACCAGCTCCACTGTATGTGGCTGGCGCCCTAGCCACTGAGCTATAGGCACCAAACCTAAAAAATAATTTCTAACAACAAAAACAAAAGGAATTTAGCCCCTAGAGACAGAAGCCTGAGGTCATAGTTTACTGACCGACATCAGCTGTGACTGATTTTGCTATATATGAAATGGAATTATGAAAGCACCTACCTTGTGGGTGAAGTGAAATTTGAATGAGGTTAGCTTCAAGCACTTAATGAACCCTATAGAGCTGGGCACTGTGGCTCATACCTGTAATCCTAGTACTCTAGGAAGCTAAAGTGGTTGGATTGCATGAGCTCAGGGGTTTGTGCCCTCTACAAATGCTTACAGTAACTGAATGCTCATATTTCCATTTTGATTTCACAAAGTAAAGATAACTTCTAGGACAATTTATCTTGTACATACCCAATGGCTACTATTGTTTTTCTTTTTTATTGTTGGAATTCATTGAGGGCACAAAGAATTAGGTTATACTGATGATATTTGTTAGATAAAGTCCTTCTTATAATTGTATCCCCCACCCAAGAGGTGTGCCATACACTGTAACCCACATCCCCCTCCCTTCTCCCCTCTACCCACTACTTCCTTTCCCTACCCCCCACCTTGTATTAGCTCATCTACTGCCTTCATATTAGAATTGAGTACACTGGATTCCTGTTTCTCCATTCTTGTGATGCTTTACTAAGGTAGAATGTGTTCTACCTTAATACAAAAGATGTAAAGTCTCCATCCTTTTTAGTGGCTACATAGTATTCCATGGTATACATACATCATAGCTTGTTAATCCATTCCTGGGTTGGTAGGTGTTTAGATTGCTTCCACATTTTGGTGATTGTAAACTGAGCTGCAATAAAAAGTCTAGTGCAAATGTCCTTGTGATAAAATGATATTTTTTTCTTCTTGGTAGATTCCTAGTAATGTGATTACAGTATCAAATGGGAGGTCTAGCTTGAGTTCTTTGAGGGTTCTCCATACTTCCTTCCAAAACTGTTGTATTAGTTTGCAGTCCCACCAGCAGTGTAAAATTGTTTCCTTCTCTCCACATCCACTCCAACATCTGCAGCTTTGAGACTTGTGATGTGGGGTATTCTCACTGGTGTTAGGTGATATCTCAAGGTGGTTTTGATTTGCATTTCTCTGATTATCAGGGATGATGAGCAGTTTTTCAAATGTTTGTTATGCATTTGTCTGTCTTCATCAGAGAAGTTTCTATCTTCATTCATTCAAGTTTCTATTCTTGCCCAGTGGTAGATGGGATTGTTTACTCTTTTTTGTTGGTTAATTTGAGTTCTCTATAGATTCTAGTTATTAACCCTTTGTCAGAGTCATACTCTGCAAATATCTTTTCTCATTCTGAAGGTTGTCTTTTTGCTTTACTTGTAGTATTCTTAGCTGTGCAGAAGCTTTTCAGCTTATTAAGTCTCAGTTATTAATTTTTGTTGTTGTTGTGATGGCCACTGAAGTCTTTGTCATAAAATCTTTCCCTAGTCCAACATTGTCAAGAGTTTCCCCTACACTTTCTCCAAGATTTTTATCATTTTGTGTTTAAAGTCTTTTATTCATCTCAAGTCAATTTTTGCAAGGGGTGAAAGGTAAGGGTCGAGTTTGTCTTTTACATGTGGTTATCCAGCTCTCCAATACCATTTGTTGAACAGGGATTCTTTTCCCCACTGTATGCTTTTGTTTAGTTCAGGGGTCCTCAAACTTTTTAAACAGGGGGCCAGTTCACTGTCCCTCAGACTATTGGAGGGCCGGACTGCAGGCCCCGGGATAAGTCAGCTGCTAAGCAGGACAGGCAGTGGCGGCAAAAACACCCAGCAGGCCGGATAAATGTCCTAGGCAGGCTGCATGTGGCCTGCGGGCTATAGTTTGAGGATGCCTGGTTTGGTTTATCAAAGATCAGATGGTAAATAGAGACTGGTTTCAGCTCTTGGTTTTCTATTCTATTCCATATGTCTATAGCTCTATTTTTGTGCCAGTACCATGCTGTTTTGATTACTGTGGGTTTATAATATAGTGTGAACTCTGGTAGGATGATACCTCTGGCTTTGTCTTTATTACTAAGAATAGCCTTGGTTGTATGGGTTTTTTCCTGGTTCTATACAAAGTGAAGTATTATTTTTTTTCAGTTCTTCAAAATATGATGTTGGTATTTCAATGGGGATTGTATTGAATCTGTAGATTGCTTTGGGCAGAATAGACATTTTGACAATGTTGATTCTTCCCAGCCAACAGCATGGTATGTTCTTCCATTTGTTAGTGTCTTCTGCAGTTTCTTTCCTTAGGTTTCCATAATTCTCTTTGAAAAGATCTTTCACCTCTTCATGGCTACTATTTTTAAAGCTAGAAATATACCTGGTTATGGTAGCAAAGCTATCTAAATTGTAAAAACCAAGAAGTAAAGATTCAAGAAAATCCCAGTTGTTGGTAATCCTAAAGCAACGAAGATGAATTTTTCTAAAGAATCTCATATATCGGCTCAGCACCTGTGGCTCAAGTGGCTAAGGCGCCAGCCACATACACCTAAGGTGGTGGATTCGAATCCAGCCCAGGCCTGCCAAACAACAATGATAGCTGCAACCAAAAAATAGCCGGGTGTTGTGGCGAGGGCCTGTGGTCCCAGCTACTTGGGAGGCAGAGGCAGGAGACTCGCTTAAGCCCAGGAGTTGGAGGTTGCTGTGAGCTGTGATGCCACAGCACTCTATTCAGGGGGACAGCTTGAGGCTTTATCTCAAAAAAAAAAAAAAAAAAAGAATCTCATATGTCAACCCCACAGCTCTATATAGTTGTGTGCTTGCTATGTTTAAGGCACCACAGCCACTTTGTGCTGGAAGCGGGGAGGCAAGTATCAGATACAAATGGGACCAGTCTTTCTGCTCTTAAGGATCTCAAGGGGCCTGTAGTGTAATGAGGGGTCTGCCATATGTGCACACTATTGTGAGGAAGCTGCCACAATAGAAGTCCTGTCAGCAAAATCTTCTTGTTGGTCAGGCACCTGCCTGGAGCTCTGAGCTCATCCTGCATTTCTTGCTTTCTCTCCCTCTCCTACCAGCATGTTCCAGCATATTGCCCTTCACTGTTATCTAAAATGTGCCAAGGGTGCTCCAACCTGAACTACTACTTACTCCTCCCTCTACCTGAACGCTTCTTCCCTGGGAAATTCAAAGGCTGAGTTTCTGGTCATCATTTAGGTGTTCCATTAGCTCAAGTAGTCTTCCTCAGAGACAGCATTAAGTAGTTCACCGTATTACTTTCTTCTTGCTGATGTAAAAAAAAAAAAAACACACCATAAATTTGGTGGCCTATAACAACATGAATTAACTTACTGTAGGTCAGAAGGCTGACACAAGTCTCACTGGATTGGACTCAAAGTGTCATCAGGGCTGTGGTGTTTTTGTTGTTTTTTTCTGGAAAATTTTGGGCAAAGTATGTTTCCTGTCTCTTCCAGTATTGGGAAGTAAATATAATTTTTCTTATCCCTCGTAAGTTTGTAGTTAGGACAGACCCCTGTAACAAAAGAGAAATTAATGAGACAGACAATTCATTAAAATGTGCAGTGCACATCACATGGGAGAAACCTCAATGAAAAGCACAATTGTGCAAATTAAAACTAAAAATAAAAGCTCTCCAGCTGACTGAACGGACCTGCTTTGGTCCGAGGAGACCTCAGAGAAACCTTAAAAATTGAGTTCTCTGCCATAAGAGGATGAGAGGTCAGACATGCCTCATTATACCCCTTCGCTTTTGGGATTTGGACACAATGACTGACCTGCATTAAAGTTAAAATATAGATCATGGGACTGACAGAATGGACTCTTTGTGGCAATAAGATATCAAATTATAAGCAAGACCTAAGGCCTTGCCAGGCAAGGACTGAGTGACATCTTCAAGCCACCAATTTTGCTTAACAGTTTAGTTTAACCCAGTTTATTATGGCAACCTGATTCCTATATAACATCACATGATTAGAAGACTTCCTTATCTTAATTTAAACATTTCTTTCTGCTAATTCCAAGTTGTTGTTTTTTTTCTAATTCCAAGTTTTTAGACAAAGCTTTGTTCCATAACCAATTGCAAATTACAGAGTCTCTAAATCTATCTATAATCTGGAAGCCCCCACTTCAGGATACATCTCTTTGGACTAAGCCAATGTATAACCTCCATGTATTGATTTATGACTTCACTCGTAACTGCTGCTTCCCTGAAATGTACAAAACAAAGTTATGTGTTGACTGCCTCTGGACTGCTAATTCAAGGCTACTTGAGTTCGTGTTTCCCCTGGGCCACATTGGCTCTGAATAAACCTCTTTGAAATATTTTATAGAGTTCAGCTTTTTAGTTAATAATAGTCCCTCCTATGTGCAGGTGATACATTCCAAGACCCCCAGTGGATGCCTGAAACTGAGAATAGTACTGAGAATGGCATCTATATATGTCATGTTTATTCCTACACACACATAGCTATGATAAAGTTTGATTTATAAATGAGGTACCACAAAAGATTAAAAATAACAACAAAAAATACAATTATAATAACATGTTGTAATAAATGTGACTATAGTCCCTGGCTCTCTCTTTCTCAAAATATCTTATTGTGATATGCTCACCTATTTTCAAATCTTGGTTAACTGTGAGTAACTGAAACCATGGAGTAAAATAAGAGGGGACTAAGAAAACTTAAGGACATGGGTTAGATTTTTGACTTATAGAACATTTTCCACAAAGAACAACACATCTACAGGGAAATAGAGGAAGGTGGTTCTAGGCTTCCAAAGGTGAAAAATGTGGCAAAGTAAATATCAGGGAACAAACTAACGGACTAAGATTTATTAGCAGATCCCTCTAGAGCCATAACTAAGCTGATAAGAGTTGTCTCCAGTAAAGGAGAATTTATGTCCTTTCTTTAAACAGAAAATGGAGAAGATAGAGAAAGGATGATTCCTCCATTGTTGCATCTTTTTTTTTTTTTTTTTTTGAGACAGAGTCTCACTATGTCACCCTCGGTAGAGTGCCGTGGCATCACAGCCAATAGCAACCTCAAACTCTTGGGTTTAAGTGACTCTCTTGCCTAAGCCTCCTGAGTAGCTGGGACTACAGGCAGCTGCCACAACTCCTGGCTATTTATGTTGTTGTTGTTGTTGTTGTTATTGTTTAACAGGCCCAGGCCAGGTTCAAACCCACTAGCCCTGATGTATGTGGCCGGTGCCCTAACCACTGAGCTATGGGTGCCAAGCCCATTGTTGCATCTTTATTGCCTTTTGCTCAAAAACAATTTTTGTGTCAAAGAGGCATATTTGGGGTGACATTTCTAGAATACTTCCTTCCTTGGTTTGTAGCCCCTTGCCACCATCTCTGAAGCCAGCAATTTTGCATCTTCTGGTTCTTCTTCCATCATCATCCTCTTTCTCTCTCACCAAAGTGGGGAGGCATTCTCCATTTTAGAAGACTTGATTAGTTGCACCCACTCAAATAATCCAACATAATCTGCCCATCACTATGGGCCTTAACATTGATCACATCTACAAAATATTTTTTGCCATATAAGGTGACATACTCACTGATGGCCAGGATTAGAATGTAGACATATTTGAGGGCTCATTATTCTGCCTACCATACTTAACCTCACTCAGTCCCTCTATTATGTTGTCTTTTTGTTTCCTGTTATTTTTATGACACTATCAGAAATTCTTAGATATTTATTAATTTATAATTTACTTGCTATATGTATATTATATGAAAAACCCCTTCCCACCTTATTTCCCCTGAACTACTCTGAAATCTTCTTGAGAAAAACAACTTGATCATAGCATCCCTGCTGCTTAAGTCCTTAGAGTTGTTCCTTGCAGGAAATAAGTATCAATAAATTGTCTTTCTTCCTTCCTTCTTTCCTTTCTTTCTTTCTTGCTTCTTTCTTTCCTTGATAGAATCTAACTGTGTCACCCTGGGTAGAGTGCTGTGGTGTCATCATAGCTCACAGCAACCTCAAACTCTTGGGCTCAAATGACCCTCTTGCCTCAGCCTCCCAAGTAACTGAGACTACCACACCTGGATAGTTTTTCTATTTTTAGTAGAGAAGGGGGATCTCACTCTGGCTCAGGCTGGTCTCAAACATGTGAGCTCAGGCAGTCTGCCAGCCAAATAATCCGTCTATCTTGGCCTCCCAGAGTTCTAAGATTACAGGCATGAGCCACTTGTACCTGGCCTTAATAAACTCTTGTTAAACGAATAAATAAACTTAAGTTTTCATAATAAATGTAAGCTGTAGAGAGGAGGTGCTACATAAATTGCTTGAAGATAGTTAAGTAAATTTTTGGATGAAAATCCCAGAGACTTTCCAGCATGTGCAAGAGAGAGCAGTGTCACCGTGGAATGTCAATACAATGGAGCGTTTAGAGGAGTGGCCAGGGATGAGTGAGTCTGAAAAAGTGCATCAGAGCCAAATCCCCAAGAACTTTTAGACTCATTTTGTATATAATGAGAGCCACTGAAAGATTTTCATATGTAAGAATGACTTGATTAGTTTTACATTTAAAAAGACACTAATGTTACCCGTGTCATTGTCAAAGAAGACTGTTTGGAGGGTGGCCAAATGGGAAGCTGGGAAATGAGTTTATTATCTATCTTCCAAAGTTTTACCTGGGTAATCTGATAAACTAATGAATGCTAAATTGTTAATAGAAAACGGCTGCTAGAAAATCCATCTTTTATCTAGGTAATGTGTATTATAGTAGTTGACCACTGGAGATAATATTCTTCTTTCCCCCAGCAATTGTGGAAAACTTTCAGAAGCATATCAAGCTGACTTCTCAAGATTTTTTTTTTTAAGTCTACCGCTATAATAAAAAAGAAAAAAAACCTGAAAGATTTGGTTTTATATGTTCCAGTCTGGCAGTGTCATACAAAGCTACATTTAGCAAGATTTTCAAGCAGTCTTTTTCTCATTTGCTCCAACTGTGGCAATGGTATAGACAAAAAGAAACTGTCACAAAGAACAATGCCATGTGATGACGGCTTATACTCCTACCTGAGCAGCAAGAAAGAAAGAGTGAAAGGTGTCATCAACGTTTCAAATGTAGGTGACAAGAGTAATGGAAACAAAAGAAAGGTGACAGCAAGAAAATCAGTTTCATGAAGCTGAGACCCGATGTGTTTGCCTTTATTTATTTACTTATATATTTTTCTCTATCTTGTGGCAAATTAGATGCCTTTGGTTTTAAACCTTTGATTTCATGCTCCATTCTCACTTCATCTCTTCTCTTATTCAGAACATATTATGCACAAAAACAAGTGTTATATTTGGGAATGTATGGATTTACTTCCTAATTGAAGAAGTTTATATTGAAAAGAAAATCAGGGGTGGCACCTGTGGCTCAAAGGAGTAAGGCATCGGCCCCATATGCTGGAGGTGGCGGGTTCAAACCCAGCCCTGGCCAAAAAAAAAAAACTGCAAAAAAGAAAATCAGTAGTGCTCATTTGGCAAAAGCTAAACAGGTAAGACATCTAATAAACATACAAATAAACAAAAAAAATCCATGATATTTGGTAAATTGCAAAATGCTTCTCCCATCTCTCTTTTTCTAATTTCTCTACTGTTAATATGTTAAAAAATTTAATAAGATATGTGAAAATGTAAATGTTAACATTTATAGATTTCTTTTTTTTTTTATTAATTGATTTCTGTGTACATTGATGCAAACATGGGGTACATTGTGCTGTTTCATATACAATTTGAAACACCTTCATCAAGCTGGTTAACATAACTTTCACATCATTCGGTTAATCATTGTATCA
>CAUYQV010122705.1:0-15000 GCA_963574575.1 Galagoides demidoff | reverse complement strand
ATTTTTTTCCCCACGCTAACTTTGCCGGAAAAGATACCAAGTTTCCTCTATATCTACATAGCGTTAATACATTATAATCAACTAATATGAGACAATGTCAACTACTCTCCCCTACAGACCACAGGTATATCCCCCTGTCAGTGTGCTGACCTTGGAATGTAAATACCTGGAAAGCAGGATTCTCATCATGTACAATTAGTTATTTTTAAAAATCTTTGATATAACTGTGATGAAAATAAGTTGACCCTAAGGTTAACTCAGCAATGATATCTTGAGAGGTATTCAAATTATAACAAAAATTGGGCCCCCAACATCTCACATCAATTGTACACAGAAGTCCTCTATATTTTAGAATATAGACATCATGAATATTAAAGCAATGCTTATCCTGTGTCAATCTAAGAACCATCTTGAAGCCTTTGGGAAGTAAAAAGCCTAGATCCTAGCAATATAAATTCCTACAGGCAGAATAAGTTAGAAACTAACATAAGGCATGCCTGTAGTCCCAGCTACTCGGGACGCTGAGGCAAGAGAATTGCCTAAGCCCAAGAGCTGGAGGTTGCTGTGAGCTGTGAGGCCACAGTACTCTACCAAGGGCGACAAAGTGAGTCTGTCTCTGGGAAAAAAAAAAAAAAAAGAAAGAAACTAACACAAGGTAATACAGAGAGAAGCTGTGAATTCTAACACATCTGAATTCAAATCCTAGCCATCACTTATTTCTTCTATTAAGCTTTAGTTTCCTTATCTGTACAACAGTAATAATAAGAATCATTGTGAAGATTGAACAAATTACTGTATATCAATGCCTATTAGAGGTACAAAGTAGGATCTCAACAAATCATACCTATAGTGATAATGATAAAACTTAAAACTTTTCTTAAAAAGGGGCTTAAATCCCATAGGCCCGATTTATATGAATTTTGTTTCTGAACTAAAATAGTAACATCATTAAAAAGATTCATTTTAATGTTATATATTTAATAAAACAGAAAAAAGATTATTGAGGCTTAAGAAAAGAAAAAAACACAGCAAGTTATTGTTTTGATACCATAATTAGGAAGAGAAAATGAAAGTCAGCAAAACCACACTTTTAGGAAAGTGTTATTAGATTTTCTTCTTTCCACTGTGGAAAAAGTCCTTCCTGTTGAAGAAGGCAGTGAAATTTTATCACGGCTATTGCTATTCATAAATCTTATATCTATTTTAATTCAATCTGGCCCTCGCCTCTGAGTCGCAGCACCACAATTTGATTACTATAACCATACTTTTTAACTGCTGTCAGGAAGACAGCGCCTTATACAAACATCTGCTAGAACACAGGCCTGCGTTCCCCAGCACCAGCCTTAAATCACGCACTGGTGATGAATCTTTATCTGACACTAATACTTTTTAACTTCATACAGACAATTAAAATGAATTGTAGCTAAATGCACATATAACAAATCAATTTAATCTTTGGCTGCATAGTACCATATTTTGCAAATTTCCTAAACTTACTTTCTTATGTGTATCTTTGTCTAGGTGTTAACACTTAAATTTAACAGAAATGAGTGGAGATATTAATAAAACACAGCTCTTATGATAGAGCCATGAGGTTGCAAGCCTCACAAAATAATGACAGTTGAAATTTATCACTGCCATTTAAAAAAAACTTCCACATTTATGTGTGAAAAGTGCCATTCTGGGCTTCATTATAAGAGTGACCAAAGCCAAATCCCTGCCCTCTAGGAATTAATTCAATCAAAATTCAGACGAACATACCAAGAATAAGAAACTGAATCAGATCAGAGCCTCCATTTATCTACTGTTTGTCATTGCTCCTCCACACTCCTGCAGTCTTCCATATGGATCATTACTACAGTACCTATTACATTTGCTCTCCAGTTCCTTGTTCATTGGTCTGGTCCTCTGCTTCGTCAGACGATGATAGAACAATGTCACAGTCCCCAGACTAAATACAATCCTGTGTGTGAAGTGTGGGTCCTCTACTTGTTGGCTATATGGCTGCTCTTGCCTTCAAGTTCCTCCAGGGTAGTTAGCCACACCATATTTATGAGTGCTTAGCAAGAGCAAAAGAGCTACTACAGTGTGAGGCTTAGTAAATAATTTGTTGGATAGATGGAGAAATGGAGATATAGGAATGAATCCACTCTGTACAACAGGAAGATCAAAGGAAAGAAACAAAACTTGTGGGCTTTATACTAGATTCTATGTTAAAGCATTTCTTCCTTCCCCAGCCCCAATATCTCATCATTTCTTTTTTTTTCCAAAACACATAAGGAAACTAAGACTTACAAGACACAGGAATTTACCTAACTCACACAACTAATAAGATCTAAATCAGCCTGTGAGACGTCAACCACAGGTAAAGTAAAAACTTACGTTTTTAAATTTTCAAAAACTTCAAATAGTAACAGTGTTTGTTTTCTACAGAACAATGACTGTAAGAGTGTAGGAAAGACAGCTATGATACTGAAATACGAAAAAAGAAGTTGAGTGCCAGCTCTGCTACCACTAGTGGGGTATCCTCAAGCAAGTCACTTTCTATCTGAGCCTGTTTCCAGTTTTGTTATGATAATTAAGAGGAAAATTACAATGTATACACATAAGAGTTCAAGAGTTCATGTTTTAGGTGCCTGTGGCTAAGTGGTTAGAGTGCTGGCCCCATGTACCAGGGGTGGCAAGTTTGAACCCGGCACAGGCCTCCTTAACAGGAAAAAAAAAAAAAAATTATAAGAGTTCAAGTTTTCCCATCTGTAACCCCTTATAGCTCAGTAACATCAATCACTTCCCTAATCATAAAACTCTGGAACCTTATTAAAGCAAGAGGTCATCTAAGCCAAGTTCCTTGTTCCGAATTTGCAAAAAACAAAGCTCAAAGATGCAAGATGACTTGCCCAAGATCTCAGAGAAAGATGTGCTAACATCTGGGCTAACATTCACATCTGATTCCCTTGTTGACATTCCTTCTGCCACATGGCATTCCAGTCCTAGACCTCAAGTTTACATTTTGTCCCTAAGAAAGTCAGTAAGAATGAAAATTAAAATCTCTGAGAATTGAGGCCAGGCACAGTGGCTCAAACATATAATCTTAGCACTCTGGAAGGTTGAGGCAGGAGGATCACGAGCTCATGAATTTGTGACCAGCCTGAGCAAGAGCAAGACCCTTGTGTCTACTAAAAATAGAAAAATTAAGACAGTGCCTGTGGCTTAGTGGGTAGGGTGCCGGCCACATATACCGAGGGTTGTAGGTTCGAATCTGGCCCTGGCCAGCTAAAACAGCAGTGGCAACTGCAACAAAAAACAGCTGGGCTTTGTGGCAGGCTACCAGTAGTCCTAGCTTCTCAGGAGGCTGAGGCTACAGAATCACTTAAGCCCAAGAGTTAGAGGTTGCTGTAAGCTGTGACACCACAGCACTCTACCAAGGGCAACAGAGTGAGACTCTTATCTCAAAAAAAAAAAAGAAAGAAAAAGAAAAGAAAAAGTAGTGGGGCATGGTGGCTTTTGTCTGTAGTTCCAGATACTCAGGGGACTGAGGCAAGAGAAATGCTTGAGCTCAAGAGTTTGAGGTTCTGTGAGCTACAATAATGCCATGCCACTCTAACCTGGGCAACAGACAACAACAACAACAACAAATCTCTGAGAATTATTAGCACATCTCAATTCTGTGCCCAGTTGGGTGACCCTACTTTGTCCTATGATTTTTTTGGACTGTCATATAATTTCTCTCAAAGACTAGGTGTCTTCAAGGTAGTAAAATCAGAACCTAGTTCTTTGAGTAAGAGGAAAATCTCTCTACTGCAAACCATGCAGAGCAAGGTGCCCCAGGATGAGGTGGCTAAATGTAAATGCCATCACACCTCCAAGGGCTATCTCCTAGGCTTTCTCTGGGGCTTCAGTGTTCAATACTCATTCCAATCAGAATTCCTCTGCTAGGAGAAGAAATACCATAACAGTACTCTCATTATAACAAAATGTGTCCACGTTTTACCTCTTAGCCCACTAATCTTCAAGAATTATATGTAGTTTCTTAATTGACATCTGACATCTGCCTTATTTAAATTACTCCCTCAAGTCAGGTATAGTGAATCAAGCCTTTAATTTCAGCACTTTGGGAGGTGAAGGTGGAAGGATCACTTGAGGACAGGAGTTCAAAACCATCCTGGGTAACATAGGGAGACTCTCTACAAAAAACAAAAAAAAGCAACCTGGCGGCTCAGCGCCTGTGGCTCAAGTGGCTAAGGCGCCAGCCACGTACACCTAAGGTGGCAGGTTTGAATCCAGCCCAGGCCCACCAAAATAACAATGATGGCTGCAACCAAAAAACAGCCGGGCGTTGTGGCAGGCACCTGTGGTCCCAGCTACTTGGGAGGCAGAGGCAGGAGACTTGCTTGAGCCCAGGAGTTAGAGGTTGCTGTGAGCTATGATGCCACAGCACTCTACCCAGGGGGATAGCTTGAGGCTCTGTCTCAAAAAAAAAAAAAAAAAAGTAACCTGGGGCTTGGTGCCCATAGCACAGTGGTTACGGTGTCAGCCACATACACCAATGCTAGTGGGTTCAAACCCAGGCCGGGCCAGCTAAATAACAATGATAACTGCAACAAAAAATAGTTGGGGGTGTTGTGGCAGGTGCCTGTAGTCCCAGCTACTTGGGAGACTAAGGCAGGAGAGTCACTTGGGCCCAAGAGTTTGAGGTTGCTGTGAGCTGTGACACCACAGCACTCTACTGAGGGTAACATAGTAAGACTCTGTCTCAAAAAAAAAAAAAAAAAGTCAGCTGGGCATGGTTGGCAGGTCTCTGTAGTCCTAGCTACTTGAGAGACTGAGGTGGGAGGATTGCTTGATCCCAGGACTTTTAGACTGCAGTGATCTGAGATTATCCCACTGTACTCCATCATGGGTGATGAAAGAGAGATCCTGTCTTTAAAATTACTGTCTCAAAAAATAAAATAATTACTCATTTTCTCCTCTGAAAACTGAGGAGAAAATGGTAAGTTGGTTCAAACATCTGAGAACACACCCCCATTATAGCAAAAGAGGTAACTAACATCCGGAAGGTGACTGAGGTCTGAAGGCAATTCCTTAGCCAGTTCCAAAGCTGGCTGCAAAATGAGAACAAAGAAGAGGCTCCTGGGTCCCATGCCACTCTCATCTCAGGGAGCACTGCACTGGATTCTCCAAATGAGTGGACTCCATCCCCCAAAAGGGAGATGTGTAGTATCTTCAAGGACACGGTAACATCCTATGACATGCAGTCAGCAGGCCCACAAAGGAAACATCACTTCTTCCTTGACCCTCTCAGTGCTTCCTCCTTCAGGGATGGTTTCATTATCCATTCAGCTCCTCGTGCCAGACTCTGACCTTGAAATTACCCTTGAAGCCCTTTTCTACTCCATCTCCCTCTGTACCATCCATCATCATATCCTACAACTTTTGTCTACTGACTATCTCTTGAATTCATCTACTCCATCTCTATTACCAACAAGTAAGCCCAAGTTATCACTCTCTCATACCCAAACCACTGCAAAAAAGGTTCCTGGTTGCTCTTTATCCTCACAAATCCTTTTCAGGGATATAGTCTTCAACATAGCTCCAGTGATCTTTCAAAACACAAATGTAATTATTTCACCTCCCCCATTTAAACTTGTTCAAAGATTACCAGTGCTCTTAGGTTAAAGTGAACACCTCTACTAGTCATACCTGGTCTGCCCCTGGAGCTTCACCTTGCACTCAGATCCACCTCACCCTTGGGGACTCCAATCACATAGCTTTCTTTCAGTTACTGCCAAGCTTGTCCTTGCCTCAGATCCTCTGTACATCCTTTCTATTTCCTCTTCACTCAGCTCTTTTTTTTTACAGTTTTGGCCGGGGCCACGCTTTAACCTTGAGCCACAGACACCGCCCTCTCTTCACTTAGCTCTTATTCATCCCTTAGGCCAGTGGTTCTCAACCTTCCTAATGCCAGGATGTATTTTCATTGTTACAAAGGGGTCATGACCCACAAGTTGAGAACTGCTGCCTTAGGCTCTCAGGTCAAGATCCCCCCAAAATACCAAAACCTGGGTATGTTCAAAAGTCCCTTAAATGATATGGTATTTGCAGATAATCAAGTACATCTCCTATATATTTTAAATCATCTCTAGAATACTTACAATACGTAAATGCAATCTAGCTAGTTGTTATACTTTTTTAAAATTTTAGGTTAATTTGAGGATATAAATGATTAGGTTACAATGTTTGCATTTGTTAGGTAAAGTCCCTGTTGTAATTATGTCCCACATCCAGGAAGTAGTTGTTTGATTTTTTTTTTATTTGTATTCTTTTTCATTGTTGATTTTTGCTTGTTTGTTTGTTTTTCTGACTATTTTCAAACCAAAGTGGGTTGAATCCTAGGAAGTTAAACCTCCCAATAAGGAGGACTAGCAATTTACATAGTACCTACCTTCCCACCAAGGGAAGAAACTCCATGAGGTCAGAAACCAGGTCTGGTTTTGCTTACCACTATATCCAGCACTTACTTAACTATGCCTGGTATACAGCAGGTCCTCAATAACTGCAAAGTAAGTAAATGGTAATGTGGTAAAAGGAAACTTAACAGTCTCTCAGTACTGGTCATGTACCAGTACTTGCTATGTCTGCATTTCTCATTTTCATTAAATCTGCACAATATTTTAGGGTAATTATCATTATCCTCATTTTATAGACAAGAAAACAAGCTCAAAAAAACAAAGTGGGTTTGGCATCTGTAGCTCAGTGGTTAGGGCGCTGGCCACATGCACTGGGGCTGGTGCGTTCGAATCCAGCCCAGGCCTGCTAAACAACAGTGACAACAATAAAAATAGCCAGGAGCTGTGGCAGGCACCTGTAGTCCCAGATACTTGGGAGGCTGAGGCTTAATTAAGCCCAAGAGACTGAGGTTGCTGTAAGCTGTGATGCCACAGCACTCTACCAAGGGTGACAAAGTGAGATTCTGTCTCAAAAAAAAAAAAAAAAAGTGATTTGCACAATATCACAGAATTAAATGGCAAAGCTAGGATTCAAAGTGAAGCCTGTCCGCCTCCCTTTGAAAAGCCTTTAAGTCAATGGTGAATTCTAACTGGAATGGGAATTTGTAGAAACAGCTCCACAATCAAAGGAAGCCAGCACAGACTGAAAAGGTTCCAAGCAAACTACACAATGAGACCTTGACAGAGAGAGCTCAAAGTGGAATAAGCTAGTTTTAAGAACTAGGCATAGGCTGGATGTGGTAGCTCACATCTGTGATCCTAGCACTTGGAGAGGCCAAAGCCAATGGACTGCTTGAGCTTAGGTATTTAAGACTAGCCTGAGAAAAGAGCAAGACCCCGTCTCTACTAATAATAGAAAAACCAGCCAGGGGTCATAGCAGGTGCCTATAGTCCCAGCTACTCAGGAGGCTGAGGCAAGAGGATCACTTCAGCCCAAGAGACTGAGGGTGCTGTGAGCTACAATGCCATCCTCTCCAACCTAGGGCACAGAGTGAGATTGTCTCAAAATGAATTTTAAACAGGTATGTAAAGAGAAGCCTCAAAATGAATTTTAAAAAGGCATGTAAAAAGAATGAAAGAGGGAGACAAATAGCTCTCAACTCGAAATACCCTACACTATCTCTTACTGGGCACTAAGCAAGTAAACCCCAAAAGAACTCCTATTGAAAGGAAGCGGGGTGGAGATGAGGTTGAGCATTATGCAACTTTATTTTTAGTCACTGTTTGAGAGGGGGTACATTAGTTGGGGGTGGGAGAGAGCAAAGGAGGAGGATGGCCAGAAAGGCCCTTAGACTCAAGGCCACTGCCTCAGCTGAGGTAGTAATAAGCAAAAGCTTCTGTTTAGAAATATAGCCCAGGCTATATTTTTTTTAGAAAGAGATCCTGAAGCTAAAGTAGTTTAACATATCAGAAGGGACCATTCCTATGATAATAACCAAATTTTCCAAATTCAGATAAGGTGCATTTTCTTCTAAGGACAATTTTTTAAATTTTTAAACAAGATTTCAATTTGCCGACCTTTTCTGAGTTTGTAAGATTTCTCAGTGGCTCCATGCTTTCCCACAAAGTTTTAAGTGACTTTCTTTGAAGAGAGCTATTTAATGCCAATGATTGTAGAAAACATTTGTTCATAATTATCCAGACATAGACTGGAACAATGCTGAAACAAGAGCAGCATGCAAAATGTATTTAAGGACTATCATCCCAAAATGCTGCTAAAAGCTATTAACCAGTATGTGTTAATTGCCACAGCATTCATATTAATTTTCACTTCAGGCTCGACATTGTGGAATATTTCCCCTGATACATTTTAAACAAAGTTTAATTTAAGGAACTGCTTCTATCAACACTTATGAAAATTAACAGCCAAGCAATTAGCACTCATGAATTATCCCTTCCCCCATGCTCTCTGCAGCTTCCCTGTTAAAACAGTTTCTTATAGAGAAATGGTTACTTTCCAACAAGTTAAGGTAATCAAAGTCACAGTTGTCTCTATGAACAAGAACTGGTTTGCTTTATTAAGTACTTGTCAAGGCAAAACATTCCCCCTTATATTTAGAAGGTATTTAGCTAAGTCAAATAGATATTTAACATGTTGGTAAACTGCCAACCAATTACTAATATCAAACTACCTTTTCATTATATGTTTAAAAAATAACCATTTCTCCTCCCAAAAGGAAGTAATTGTCTTAATCTTCCTATTTGAAGTGCAGGACCAAAGCACCACTAGACTACCCCAACTTCAATGCACAGACTACCTTCATCTAATTCAGTCTTCTGCACATCTTGTTTAATCACACCATTCTAAAATCTGATTTTAAGAACACATTTGCTCTCACTTGGTGCTGTCAACAACCAAATGAAGTGCATAAGAGAGACATCATCACTGTGCCTCTTCCCTTTACAAAGAGAAAGCAGCAGAAGTGCAGCATTAGCTGAGTGTTTTCTATGTGCTGCATGTCCTGCTAAACAGGCCTCATGCAATCTTCATGAGGAAGACGCACTGTCATCATTTCGTTCCACAAATGAGGACTGGACCTTGTAGACGAGAAAAATATCTTTTCTTTCTACCCTTCTAAAATCTCAACTGGGACCTCTTACGAAAGAGGGATTAACAAAAGAACAGCAAACAAACTTATTTAATACCCATCTCTCCTCCCAAAGGAGAGGAGTTTTACATGATACAGCTCTTTCACTCGGAAATAAAGACTGCCAGGAACAGAGTAAGTGAAATTATCAGGATTCAAACTGAGGTTGTAATGTACAATAGGTTGCTTTACTAACTCGGCTATACTGTCTCTCAGCCTAGTATTATCCTATCTGATAGTCTCCTTGTCAAGAAGGAATGCTCATCTCTCTTCAGACGTGAGAAACTGAGATCTCAGTTTTTTTGAAAAAACTGAGAGGACATAACTTAGTAATCTGTACCATTTTTTATTAGTAACTATTGATGGGAAATAGGTACTTGAACTACTTGAACTTCTCATGGACTAGCAATTATGATGATAATATCTGCAAACTGTTCGACAGAATAGTCAAATAGTAAAGATGTACTAGCAAAAGCTTCTCAAGTAAGTGATAAGGCATGAAAATGACAAAGATTTACTTTTTGTTAGATTACTTTTTAAAACATGATCTATTTTTTGGGCCAGGTACAGTGACTCATGCCTGATTCCTAATACTCTGGGAGGCCAAGAAAGGAGGATCACTAGAGCTCAGGAGTTGAGGACTAGCCTAAGTAAGAGCAAGGCCCTGTCTCTACCAAAAATAGAAAAATTAGCCAGCATTATGGCACATGCCAACAGTCCCACCTATCCAGGAGGCTAAACCAGGAGGATTGCTTGACCCCAGAAGTTGGAGGTTGCAGTGAGCTATGATGATGATACTGCACTCCACATGGCTACAGAGTGAGACTCTGTCTCAAAAACGAAAAACAAACAAAATGACCTATTTTAAAAGAGGTGGAGAAACAAATCAAAAAAATCTTCATATTTTGAGGCACTGCAATCAGTGCAGAATGTTTCCTGCCCATTAAGCAAAGCCCACTCCCTAAAACCAACTCCTTGTCAAGACCAACAGTTTCCACACAGAGTGAAATCAGAAAGACTGATTCAAAAAGTTTTCTGATTGTCACAACACCTAGAAAAAAGGTTTTGTTCTGTTAATAAAGCTATTTCAGAGATCCTGTTCTCAACAGAGATGAAGAACTCAGGCAGATAGCTGAGGCTGATTTTGCATGGTCTGACCAAACCTGTCCCCAAAACTGCTATGTAATAATCTATCTTGAACTTTAAATGATCAGTGAACAGTTATCTATGATTCTAAAACAGGTCACAAACAGCATCACCAATCTGTCAAAGAAATAATATAAACACAATAATAAACCAGATCAAAAACTGTTAGAGCATATAGACCTAAGCACAGCCTTTCCCTATCAATTTCATGCCTTGAAAAAATTATTAACCAATCAAAACAAAAAGTTTCCCACAAATTATTAAACACCTACAGGCACCAAAAAGTACTTGAAAAGATTCACTATAGTTTAGCACAACATCCAGGAGATGCTCATCCTTAGAATCATTAAAATTAACAATTCAGTTTGTACAAACTATTAAGGGCACTAGATGTAGGCCGGGTGCAGTGGCAATCATAGCACTCTGGGAGGCCAAGACGGGTGGATTGCCTGAGCTCACAGGTTTGAGACCAGCCTGAGCCAGAGCAAGACCTCATCTCTAAAAATAGCCAGGCATTTTTAGTGGTGGTGCCTGCAGTCTCAGCTACCATGTTTCCCTGAAAATAAGACACTGTCTTATATTTATTTTTTCTCAAGAAGACACACTAGGGCTTATTTTCAGGGGATGTCTTCTCCCTGTGTGGAAATGTATGGTGTGGTTATGCAGTAGGTCTTATTATCAGGTAGGGCTTATATTTAACAAATGCATTGAAATCCTGCTAGGGCTTATTTTTTGGGTAGATTTTATTTTCAGGGAAACATAGTACTTGGGAGGCTGAGGCAAAAGAATCGTTTGAGCCCCAGAGTTTAAGATTGCTGTCAGCTATGATGCCACAGCAGTCTACCAAAAAAAAAAAAGAACACTAGATGTGCTTGCTGAACTACAATGTAATTGTAAAGCCATACGAAACACAAAATCCTTTTCTCAAACCTAACTCTAGTTTAATCTTGAGGATTTCACAGCAGTGAGTCTCTTGAGGAAATACATAATTAAGTAGTTTTTTAGCATATTTAATTAGACCCCAAACTCTTCCCTGTCCCCTTCTCTCCCTAATTATGTACCACTGGCCCAAGAGACCTAAGCAACTCAGTTAATTATGTAAATAAGGCAAACGTTATTCCCAAGAAAAGCATTCTGAATATTTGTAAGGAAAAAACTGTACATATTTTAAAGGTTTTAACAAACCTTTACAAAAAAATACATAGGCCTATCAAAATACATAGAAAACCCTTTACATTTGAGATAAAAAGTATGCAGTTCCAATGACAAGACAGTAAATCATTAAAACAGGACACTCGTTTCATTTCTTAAATATGAGCTGAATAAAAATAAAATAATTTTAAGTTACAACAGCAACAAAAATTTAGTGCTGAACGTCAGATGATTTATGGGAAGAATCAATCTGGAAATTATTAAAGTCGATTCTCACGGAAAAGGCTTTATTATCAAGGGGTTGACATGATCTTAACTCTAGAGGCAGCCATAGTGCTGTTATAACTACTACAATCCCATTATTATGCAATCACAAAATGCTAATTTGATCATTTTGAGGTGTTATTTGAATAGTCATTTTAATTTCTAGGTTACAAAGAGGCTTGACTCAAGTATAATTCTCTATTAATCATTGAGATGTCATTGAATATCATATTGATGCATTTCACAAAGATAAAGAAAGACTAATTTAATATATACAGTACAATATCCTTCAAATATTAGCCACTTTCATTACACATCTGCCAAATACATCAATATTAAATAATAGATGAGAACATGGGTTTAATTGTATTTTAGCAATTATAATAGTAGGATAATAATAAAATAGCATCACATCATAAGATAGACTTATCGATATATAAATCTTCCTTAATCAATGTACGATGGTGACTGCTCTGTGCTCACATCCTTTGTGGATTACAAATGAACTTGCTGTGATAAAGGCACTGAGAGTCTTATGTGTAAACACACATCCAGCAAAATAATTCCTTTGTGACTGAGGAAATAGCTTACATTTTTAAAAAAATTTCGCCTTGGTACTTCAGAAGTTAAATATGTATATACCAACTAGTGTTCACAATCTTCTGACAAACCTAAGCAATTAATAATCAATTCTAAGGACATATGGAAAATTTTAGAATATAATATTTTTAAAAATCTGCTATTTTTACTGGCATAAAAGCATTATCAACAATTATTCTGGAAGTCGCATCCTCAAACAATGAAATGGTATCAGGTAATGTAAACAAATAAATTCCAGCCATGTCATGTAATCCCAATAACTTCTCATGTATCTAAAAAATTTTTTAAATCCTACAGAGTTGAACTCAGCCATTTTCCCAAGCCTGATATTTACCACATTCCTTAAGCAGAAATAGAAGGCAGCAGCATATGCAGGCTCAAGACAGTCACTGCATCAACACAATCTGTAATTTACTAAAAGTGCTCTCACATCTTTTTGGAGAAAATATCCTAAGCATATGAGGATCTTTATGTTACACATACATTTTGTTTCTAGTTCTTGCTCTCCTCCAGAAACATCAATAATCTCATGTGCCAAAGGCCACACAGCCTTCTTACACCAATAGAAACATCCTGAACTGTATGAGGTAAGAGTGTTTCTAAAACATCTCCTTGTTCAAAGATGACAACTGACTGAACAAGCACATGAATTTTTTTAAAAATGCAAACATAAGCAAAGAGCTATACGTTTATTAAATGCAGCAGTGTTGAAATAAGACAAATTGTACAAGACCCCTCCAAGCAAAAAGCTATCACTAGCACCCCCACACAACTGCCAGGCTGCAAATATAATGGCAATAAATATAAAAATTAACTGCTACTGTCTCCTGAAACAGGACCTGTTCAGGCCAGTGCAGAACCAGAAGAATGGCAGGGGGTGGGAGAAAAGGGTGCTGCAGGCTTCACCTGAAACAGTGGCCATTTTTATAAAGGAAAATAATACTTTTAATTTATAATAATAATTCATTAGCAAAAATAATAAAATCATCCTTGGCCAGGCACAGTGGCTCATACCTAAAATCCCAGCACTTTGGGAGGTCAAGGTGAGACGATTACTTGAGGGCAAGAGTTCAGAACCAGCCTGAGCAACATTTCAAGACCACACCTTTACAAAAAATTTTAAAAATTAGCCAGGCATACTGGCATGCCCCTGTTGTCCCTGCTACTTTGGAGGTGGAGGCAGGAGAATCACTTGATCCCAGGAATTCAAGACTGCACTGATTTTTTTTTTTTTTTGGCCGGAGCTGGGTTTAAACCCGCCACCTCTGGCATATGGAGCTGGTGCTCTACTCCTTTCAGCCACAGGTGCCGCCCTCAAGGCTGCAGTAAGCTATGATTGATCAAGCTACTGCCCTATAGCCTGAGCGACAGAGAAAGACCCTGTCTCCAAAAGAGAAAGGTCATCCACCATAGCAAGAGTTATACAAGATCCCCCTAAAGCAGCAGTTCTCAACTTGTGGGTCGTGACCCACAGGAACTGTATGAAAGGGCCACGGCGTTACGAAGGTTGAGAATTATTGCCTTACAGTGAAATACTCTGATGCAAAGCAACAGCCTAGAATTCTGAAATGAAGCTCAAACCTCAACAATTTCTGCAGTTAGAATAAAGAATCAGACAAAACAGGCTCGGTGCCCGTAGCTCAGTGGTTAGGGTGCCTGCCACATACATAGGGGCTGGCAGGTTCAAACCCAGCCCAGGCCTGCTAAACAACAAAGACAACTACAAAAACAACTACAAAAAAAAAAGCCAGGTGTTGTGGCGGGTGCCTGTAGTCCCAGCTACTTGGGAGGCTGAGGCAAAAGAATCACTTAAGCCCAAGAGTTTGAGGTTGCTGTGAGCTGTGATGCCCCAGCACTCTACCTGGGGCAACATCGTGAGACTCTGTCTCAAAAAAAAAAAAAAAAGAATCAGACAAAACAATGCACATTGCCTTCCAGAACCACTTTTAAGACTTTCCCAATGCACTTAGACCTTGGTGAATCACAATCCAACTAACCCAAACTCTGAAGTATACTTTGGAAATAATACATATATATAAAAAATTATATTACATGAAATTATATTATACATAATATACATGGGAGGATTAGAACAAAACAGTCCTAATATATCTATGTATGTATTAATAAATATAAATAGAGAAAGAAGAGATCTAAGGACTGTTTTATTCTAATCTTCCCAAAGCCCAGGGGTACCAAAAAAATGTATACACATTTTAAGAAATCTTGTTGGAAATAGACTCTATCGTTCTGAAAAAGCACATAAATTGCAGGTAAAATGGATGCACAGCATGTCCAGGTATAAAACCAGGATTTAGCTTCAAAAAGTAATACATAGATAACATTACTAAAATAAGTGTACATTTTTGGCACAAAATAAGTGTACATTTTTGGCACCCTCTGTATATTACTGTGGAAAAACACTGAGCCCAAATTCATGCCTTTGTACTTGTACACTCTTAGGAAATGTGAATGACATTCTGTAATTGTCAACTGACATTCTATGATGCCTTTTTAAAACTCTAAATCTAATAGTAACACCAATAATTCCACTCAACTACAGTTCTACTTAAAGGGACAAAGTTTCACTTTTACTTACCTTGCCATCAAATTTGGAATACTCATTAAAGGGGTTATTCAGCTGCAGAGGGCACTGCTCCAGGCGTACAGATAATATTGACTGCTTTCCAGAACTTGGAGGCTTCTCTTTGAGAGATTTTTTTTCAAATAGTGACTTTAACTCC
>CAUYQV010122704.1:0-20031 GCA_963574575.1 Galagoides demidoff | reverse complement strand
TTCGAATCCCCAGCCTGGGCCCGCCAAACAACAATGATGGCTGCAACCAAAAAATGGCCGGGTGTTGTGGCGGGCGCCTGTGGTCCCAGCTACTTGGGAGTTGGAGGTTGCTATGAGCTGTGATGCCATGGCACTCTACCCAGGGGGATAGCTTGAGGCTCTGTCTCAAAAAAAAAAAAATCAGAAAAGGTATATTTTTTATTATTATTATTTTTGATCATCATAAGTGCCACAGAAGTTTAACCGTAGGTTCAAGTGTGCCATGTGATTTAAAAAAGGTTGAAAAACACTGCTTTTGAAGTGATCCTCCCATCTTGGCCTCTCAGAATGCTGGGATTAGAGGTGTAAACCACCATGCTCAGCCTAATTTGTCATATTTTTATTTGCATTCAGTTCAAAATATTTTTTATTTCCTTTAGACTTCATCTTTAATGTACAGAATTAGAAATGTTTAATATTGGTTTAATTTCCAAATGAGGATTCCCCAGGTACCTTATGCCCAAGAATATACGTTGTATTATTTCTTTTCCCATAAATATGCAAGTGACATATCAATGTCAAGTGGGTATAGTTTGTTGAATATGTCATTTAGGTATTCTATATCTTTTTTTTAATTTTCTACTTCACTGAGAAAAAAGTCTGTTGAAGTATTCAGATGTTACCTATAAATTTGTTCATTTCTCCTCTTAGTACTCAGCTTTTATTTTATGTATGTAGAAGCTCTATTAAGAGTATACACATTGAGGCCAGGTATAGTGGCTCACTCCCGTAATCCTGGCACTCTGGGAGGCTAGACAGGTAGATTGCCTGAGCTCAGGAGTTCCAGACCAGCCTGAGCAAGAGCTAGGCCCTGTTGGTACTAAAAATAGAAAAACAAGCCTGGCATCATGGCAGGCACCTGTAGTCTTAGTACTCTGAAGGCTGAGGCAGGAAGATTGCTGGAAGCCAAGAGTTTGAGGTTGCTGTGAGCTATGATAGCATGGCACTCTACCCAGGGCAAAAGAATGAGATTCTGTCTCAGTAAAACAAAATAAAAATAAAAATGCCATATACATTGAAAATTAATGTCTTAAGATTTAGAATTATATCTTCTTATAATATTGACTTATTTTGTATAATGCCCTTTTTGTTTTTTTGGGTTTTTTTTTGGCTGGGGCCGGGTTTGAACCCACCACCTCCAGTATATGGGGTCGGCATCCCACTCCTTGGGCCACAGATACTGCCCCAGTATAATGCCCTTTTTTTTAATACCTGACAATATTCCTTCTGAAGTCTGCTTTGTCAACAATAAAATGACAGGCTCCTTTGGATTAGGTTTGCATAGTATGTCTTTTTCCTTTTCTTCTCTGTGTCTTTGTATTTAAAAGTTTGGCTTTTTTTATTGAGTTTTATGTCTTAACTTACTTGGACCAGGGCTTAGCAAACCATAACTCCTGGATCCAGTCTAGCTCATGGCCCATTTGTTTGTTCATACACATATAGAACAGAGGCTATTTTAGGCCAACAAAACTTAAAATACTTACTATCTGAAACTGTGGAAAAACTTTTCCTACCTCTGCTTCAGACAGTTACTCTTTGAACAATTAAAAATAAGTGGAAAATTTTACTTTTATATATTTATTTCTCAGCTTTTCATTTCCTTGTATAGGTCATTTTTTTTTTATCTCAAACTTTTTTACATTTCTTAGAAAATAGATCTTCTGGCAATTAATTCCCTCTAGTTTTGCTTTGAGAAAGTCTTTATTTCCTCGTATTTGAGAGAACTTTTGCAGATACAGAATTCTGGGTTGGTCATTTTTTTTCTTTCACAACCCTTTAAAGATATTCTTTAAAGCTCTCCATTTTCTGAGTTGCTGACAAGCAATGTGTATCATGTAATGCTCCTTGACATCAAGATTTTCTTTGCCTTTGGTTTGCACGTCAAATATGATATGCCTAGGGTTTTTCCCATCCCTCCTCCCTACCTTCACCATACCATCCTACTTGGTGTTCTTGTATCTGTGGCTTAGTGTCTGTCATTAATTTTGGAAAATTCTCAGTTATACTTTCTTCAAATACGCAAACAGAAAACTGCCCTCTCTCTTTCTTCCACTGAAATTCTGGTTACAAATATATTAGAATGTTGGATACTGTCCCATAGCTCAGTTCTGTTCTCCCCACACATATACATTCTCTTTGTGTTTCAATTTGCATAATTTCTTTTGTCCTGTCCCTAAATTCATTGGTTCTTTCCTCAGCTCTGTTAATTCTATTCATGAGCACATCCCTGAATCCATCCATTTGATTTTTTTATATTACAGTTTCCATCTCACTGCCAGAATAACCTGTCTGATCTTACATATTATCCACCTTTTCTTATGGCCTTTAGCATATCAGTCACAATTATCTTAAATTTTCTATAAAATATTTTCAACCTCTGCATCATATCTAACACAGTTCTATTGATTGCGCTATGTGTTTTCTGTGCCTATTCATGTGTTTTGTAATGTTTAGTCGGAAACCAGACATGCTGCCTAGAAAAGTAGATGCTACAGTGAGGTTGAGTGGTTTTTATACCTGGAAATGGACATATTATTTCCTTCTGTGAGGACTTTAGTGTGAGGGGAAAGAGAGTAATCTAGGAGAGGAGTGGGCTATTTGAGTTGTTCTGTTTACCCTCAGTAGGCTTCAGATACCTGGAGGAGTAGCTTGTTTCTAGGGTGGGAAGTTTCCAGAGCAATGTCTACTTGATGGCTGAATTTCCTATCTCCCTTTCATGCTGCACATTAGCTAGGGTCTGTTCGCAAGCTCTTTTCTTTCCTATCCCTCTCCCAGCAGTACTCTGCTGTTATTTGGAATTGGTTTTCAGGGAGAGATGGGGGGATGGGGTAGAGGGAATCTGTTCTACCTCAAGCTCAGACTTAGGCACACACTGTATCTTTCTGGGTCTCTGGGGTGCTAGTCTCTTGCCCCTCCCCCAGAAGGTAGGGCCTCACACATTCTCTCCAGCTGCAGAGAAGGCTCACCAGCCTCTAAGGCCAGAAATGTTGCCTTCTCTCCCCAGATTAAGTCTTTTGTTCTATAGTAGAGGAGATAGGCTCCCTGTAGAGCTGCTTGTTCCTCCCACTCTAATTTCTTTTCCCCTCCCTCCAGTCTGAACCACAGTGGATACTTCTTAGGACTCTTGTAGTCTTTTCTAAATACAGGATTGGGTTAATGGAGAAAAAACCCTCAACAGCATGCAGACTCTTCCAATTTCTGCAGTCCCCGGAGGATACACATGACCCACAAGCCTGCCTTTTGGGCTTCACATTTCCACCTGTCCACTGTCCAGTTTCCTCTGCCTCAGGTGAAGATAAATACCACTGTATCCTGAGGCACTGTCTCTTTAGATTGTGGGTCAGTTTGCTATGCAACCTTAGCTGTCTGGTAGGTCTGAAAAAATTCATGAATTTGAAGTTAGTCCCCTTTTTCATTTTAAGGGTACGAATAATTCTTTATTGATCCCAGTGCAGAAGCCAGAACTAGTACAAATATTTTTAAATTAATAGAATTTGTGTAAATGAAGATTTGAAAGACCTGTACAAATCTGTAGACAAAAGAAAAAAAGTAGTTAATGTGGAAGAACTGAAGATGCAACAAAGGGAAGGAATAAGTGAAAAAAAAAGGAGTATCTACAGAGGTTGCTGTAGTTTGAATGTGTCCCCCAAAGTTGGTGTGTTAGAAACAAAATCTCTAATGCAACAGTATTGAGAGGTGGTACTTTTAAAAGGTGATTGGGTTCATAGGGGCTCTGCCCTCATGAGTGATCTAATGCTGTTATCCTGGGACTAGAGATTGGATTACTTATCCCTGGAGTGGGTTCCTAATAAACAAGATTAAGTTCATCTCCCTTCTTTCTTGCTCCCCTGCACGCAATTACTCTCCTACCCTTCTACCTTCCAGCATGGGATGATGGAGCAGAAGGACCCTTGCCAGATGCAGACCCCTAGGCCTTGGACTTCCTAGGCTCTCCAGAACTGTGAGAAATAAATTTCTGCATAAATTACCTACCTTGTGAATACAGGTGGAGTAACCCTTATCTGAAAGGGCTTGGGACCAAATGTTTTGGATTTCAGGTTTCTTAACATTTGCATTATGCTGCCAGTTGAACAATGCAAATCTGAAATTGGGCATTCCTTTTGAACTTCATAATAGCAATCAGTATTTCAGATGTGAAGCATTTTGGGTTTTCAAATTTGGGATGCTCAGCCTATATTCTATTTATCAGAACACAAAACAGATTAAGACAGGCAAAAAATCAGTTCAGTAAAGGTGGTAGGAGGATGTTGAAACAAATTAATGTGAAAGAACTATTTTGGAAAAATATGTCTACCAGATTAGTTTAAGAATTTATAAGTCATCTGTTTACCTGAATGTTTAGAATCATAAAATCCTATTGCCATACTAGAAAAAAAAAAAGAACATCAGAGGTCAGCCTAATCTTCAGACAAGTCTCAGGACCAATCCACTGGGAAGGTCCTTTCATTCGCTTCTGTGCTTAAAAATATTTATATAATTTTGGAGAAACTTTAAGAGGTACCCTCCATGCTAGAAATTTCTTTTAAATGTTTAAAGTTCATTTGAATTTTGTATTCTACTCTGAAAGACAGTGCTGTGTATTTTAATATGATAATGCCTATCACCCCATCAACTAAAACAGGTGGTTAAGAATGACATGCCACATTTATTCTTGGCTTTGCATTACTCCTTAAGATAAAGCTAACCAGTACCAGTACCTGGGTTTGGGAAATGTTCATGACTTTTTTTTTTCTTCAAATAGGTTTCTTCAAACACCTTCAGGAGGTGGTCCTTGAATGGGAAGGGACCTAAATCAAAGTCTAAAACCCTAATTTTCAATTCCTAGTATAATGTATTTTATTAAATTTGTATCCGAGTTTACTTACTTTAAACTGTGACTAATTTGAGCATCATTATGCAGCACAGAGTTATTTGAAATTTTTTCACCCTCCACATCTCCCCCTAAAAGAAATATTAATCTTATATAGTCAAATGAAGTATTTTTTAACGGGGTATCTTAAGGTTACCTGTAAAGTCGCCACACATAGAGAAAATGAGAAATTGTAGCTAAATGTACCTTTATTTACAAAATACTCAAGGAATTTTCCAAAATACTTTTTAAAATGTTGGCCACTTTGTAAAAATTTCCGTATGTACAAGGGATGTGGCACTTTTTCTAGATGAGTTTGTGAACTTAAAACCTAATTGTCCTGTCTCATTATGATGAATTTATGTGTAACCTTTGGGACACCCTGTGTATAGTCAAATATAGACATACTACATGGACTTTTACAGAGAATCTCATATATTGAAAGGATCTGAGAGATCTTGCATTAAAGAAATAAGTTGATTTTCTTAGCCTAATGTTTTATTTTTTTTTTCTTTTGAGAATCACATACTTTAATCTTTCACAGCACACTAATACTGATTATGGTGAAACAAAGTTAGGAGACAACCACAGGATTGTATTAGTTTAATTTTAGAAATTAGCATGTAGCTGTACCATTCATATGAACACTGAACTTAAGGACATATTTTCAGGTAATGAAGAGGAGAAAGCATGGTAAATAAATTAGTCAGCCCTGTCTGAAATTAGATTTGTAAGTGTATATTCATCCTACATGTTCTCTGTCAGGGGTCCTCAAACTTTTTAAACGGGGCCAGTTCACTGTCCCTCAGACCATTGGAGGGCCAGACTGCGGGCCCCGGGACCAGTCGGCTGCTAAGCAGCAGAGGCAGCTGCAGCAAAAATACCCGGTGGGCAGGATAAATGTTCTAGGCGGGCCACGTGTGGCCCATGTGGCATAGTTTGAGGATGCCTGTGAATTCACCAAATATAAAATATCCAAAGTGATCTGTGAATCATTCCCACTGTGAATCTTTTCTAGATCACCATTTTCCTCTTGACCTCAAAGCACTTGTTGTCTTCACTGTTTGGTGAAGTGTTGGGCCATTTTAATCCATTTCTTCCAGTGGTTAAGCAATACTGTTGATTGCATATTGTCTGTATCATAGATAATAAATTAGGTACAGAGTGTTTTATTCCAAAGTCTGCTCGCATTAGAATCAGATGCTGTTCTTTCTGAAACAGGCCATATGAGGATAGGCCATGTGAGGATGAAGACATTAAGGGAGTTATAGTATTGCTACACCATTTGAATTTTCTAGGAATAATAGTAGCTAACACATTGACAAAATGCCAGGTACTGTTTGTGTGCTTTACATATATTTATTCATTTAATAAATCTATCTCTTCTGAGATAGATGATATTACCATGTCTTTTTCACAGTCAGAAAAGTGAAATAATTTTCTTGTCCCTTACATAATTGGTAAGAGGCAGAACCACTTAAATCCAGAAATCTTAACACTAAAGATATTAACTGCTACACTACATTTCCCTTGATATAAATGAATGATTGTAAATTGCTACATTTTTCATTTTTAAAGACATACAATCTTGCTTTTTTTCAACTCTTATGTTCATTCAACAAGAACCCACCTTGTTCTACTCCCTGTGCTACTGGCTGAGGTTATAAAGAATAAGATGTGGCCCTTGACCATGTAAAGCTAAAAAAGAACTTACTAGTTTAGACTTAGCTTGCTAAAGAAAAATAATTTCATTATGTAACTATTTAAATACTATTTAATGTACTATTTAAATATGTAAATAGTTTTAATATGTATTAGTTTTTTTAATAATTTTTTCATTGTGGTTTAAAAAACAGCATTAATTAAAATTTACCATCTTAACCATTTTTAAGTAAACAATTTAGTAGTGTTAAATATATTCACATTGTGGTATAACTGATTTCCAAAACTTTAAAGAACTGAAACTTGTACCCATTAAACAACTTCCAAACTTCCAATTTCCCCCTTCCCCAGCCATTACCCCTGGCAACCACCATTCTGAGTCCTGTGTCTATGAATTTGATTACTTTAGATATCTCATAAATTGAATTATAAATTGTTTTTGTCTTTTTGAGACTAGCTTATTTTACTTAGCATGTGCCCTTGAGGTGCATCCATGTTGTAGCTTACCACAGGCCTGCCTTCCTTTAGAGTGGCCATGAAATTCGTGTGCAATTTAAACTAAATTTAAATTTAGTTTCATTTTTAGTTTAAATTGCACACAAACTTTATGGCCACGCTGTATATTCCATTGTAAGTAAATACATTTTGTTTATCCATTTCCTGTTGCTGAGCATTTAGGTCCTAAGTCTTCCTCTTCTCTATTATGAATAATGCTGCAGTGAATGTGGGCATGCATATATTTCTTTGAGACCCTCCTTTCATTTCTTTTGGATATGTAGCCAGAAGTGGTATTGCTGGAACATATGGTAAATTCTGTTTTAATTTTTTTATGAACTCTGATCCTTTTCCATAGCAGCTGCACCATTTTACATTCCCACTAACCCCACCAACAGTACACCAAACTTTTAATTTCTTCACGCTCTCAACAACAGTTGGTACTTGCTGGTGGCGGTAATGGTAATTTTCGAGATAATAGCTATCCTAGTGGTTAAGTCAGTGGTTCTCAACCTTCCTAATGCCGTGATCCTTTATACAGTTCCTCATGTTGTGGTGACCATGAACACCACAACCATAAAATTATTTTTGTTTCTACTTCATAACTGTCATTTTGCTACTGTTATGAATCATAGTGTAAATATCTGATATGCAGGATATATTTAGGCAACTCCTGTGAAAGGATCGTTTCACCCCCAAGGGGTCACAACCCACAGTTTGAGAACCACTGGGTTAATGATTAGTCTTGTTGAGCATCTTTTTATATGCATATTGGCTATTGTATATCTCCTTTGAGAAGTGCCTATTCAAGTTCTGTGTCAGTCTTTAATTGTGTTTTATTGCTGAATTGTGAGAATTTCTGTATGTTCTCTTGTCAAATACATGATTTGCAGATGTTTTCTCTCATTCCATAGTTATCTTTTCACTGTTTATTGTATCCTTTAACGTGCAGAAGTTTTTAAATTTTATGTCATCTTTTCTGTGCTTTTGATGTATCTAAAAAGTTACTGCCAAATCCAATGTCAGGAAGCTTTCTCTTTACGTTTTCTTCTAGAGGTTATAGTGTTTTAGGTCTTACATTTAGGTCTTTGATCCATTTTGAGTTAATTTTTGTATATGGTATAAAGTAAGGGTCCAACTTCATTCTTTTGCATGTGGATATCCAGTTTTCCCACCACCCTTTGCTAAAGAGACTGTCCTGTTGGTTTTTTTTAAATGCCCTGCATGTTTGTTTTTTCAAAGTAACTTTCTATGGTGTATGAAAATTTAACATAAGATCATTTCTAAATTCTATATATTTTTCCATTGTCTGATATGTTCAATAATGTTTGTTGCTTTGAGCTATATATTTCTCATTTAAAAAGTAACCCAGGTATGGTTGCTCATGTCTGTAATCCCAGCATTTTGGGAGGCTGAGGCAGGTGGATCACTTCACCTCAGGAGTTCCAGACCACCCTAAGCAAGAGTGAGACCCCATCTCTACTAAAAATAGAAAAATTAGCGGGTATTTTTGGCAGGCCTTATAGTCCCAGCTACTCAGGAGGCTGAGGCAAGAGACCTCTTGAGCCCACGAGATTGAGGTTGCTGTGAGCTATGATGCTATGGCACTCTACCCAGGGCAACAGAGTGAGACTCTTGTCTCAAAAAAAAAGACAGAATAAAGTGCTCTAACTCAAATGATACAGAAATCGTTTTCATAATTTCTCCCTGTCTTTTTTTGTTTGCAGGGAAGCAGCGCGAGAGTGTCGCAGAAAGAAAAAAGAATATGTGAAATGTTTAGAAAACAGAGTGGCAGTACTTGAAAACCAAAACAAGACATTGATTGAGGAGCTAAAAGCACTTAAGGACCTTTACTGCCACAAATCAGATTAATTTGGGATTTAAATTTTCACCTGTTAAGGTGGAAAATGAACTGGCTTGGCCACAACCGGAAAGACAAAATAAACATTTTATTTTCTAAACATTTCTTTTTTTCTATGCGCAAAACTGCCTGAAAGCAACTTCAGAATTTCATTCATTTGTGCTTTTGCATTAAACTGTGAATGTCCAACACCTGCCTCCACTTCTCCCCTCAAGAAATTTTCAGCACCAGGAATCATGAAGAGACTTCTCTGCTTTTCAACTCCCACCCTCTTCAAGAAGTAATAATTCGTTTACTTGTAAATTGAGGGGGGAAATAAGAAAAAGGAAATCTTTTAAAAAATGATTTCAAGGTTTGTGCTGAGCTCCTTGATTGCCTTAGGGACAGAATTACCCCAGCCTCTGAGCTGAAGTAATGTGTGGGCCGCATGCATAAAGTAAGTAAGGTACAATGAAGAAGTTGTTGATTGCCAAATTCACATGTTTTCACGTTTTCATCATCAATTATGTAAAACTGTTAACAGACATACCCTCTAGAAAAGAATTTTAGGATGGTGTTGAAGAAATCAGGAATGAATTCCGAGTGCTTTCTATGTATGTTCTCTTCAGTACTGAAAATTTGTCCTTGGTTCTTAACATTCTGTATTAACAACAGCTCTTCCTTAGGTCAGTTGTTGCTTCTTAACTCAGTTCTGTATGTGTTCAACATTTTTGAATACATTAAAAGAAGTAATCAACTAAATGAAAAAGCATGGTATTTGAATTTTAAATTAAATCTAAGTAAATAAAAGTACAAAACTTATTTTAGTTAGTACTAAATTCTTAGTAAAAAGATGATTAGTAAACCAACCCCTTGAGTTATATAAACAAGGTTTTTAAATAAATGTTTCTGTCCTCGCTTTCAAAAATATTTATATCGTCACTCATTTACTTAAAAAATTTTCTAATTTACTGTTATCCTTTGCACTTACATTAGACCACCAACAGGAAAGCCTTCAGAAGTTAAAGCAAAGTGATATATTTGTTTATCAAATGTTACATGTTGTAGAAAAATACCGATTTAAAATCCTTCCACATTAATAAACTTCAACAGAGAATCTCTAGTGAATTTTTTAAATGAAGTTGTAAAGATGTGGTTCTAAAACGTATAGTGTTAGATGTATACAAGGAAAGCAGTTTTCTACAAACATATTTGAATGACTGCTATACTGTATTTAGATTGTCATTCTTACAAAACATTCTTTTTTGTTCTCTAAAAAGGGTAGTTATGTTTTAGCTTTCTAATACACTCTGTTGCCTTTGTCATTTTTAAAGGAGCTACCTATTTTAATTCCTGACTATAACAGTCTATATTTGTATGTATCATACATTGTTTCCTCATAATTATTACCTTATTCACTAAGTCCGATAAATCTGAAAGTTATCCTTTAAAACTTTTCAAACAAAGATAAGACCACTAAGATAGATTTAATTGGAGACTGGCATAATGTTAGATTATGATTTCTCATTTGAGAAGGAAATTCCCAAGAGTCAAGAAATTGAGAAAGTTAATGTTTTAGATTTAGTCATGGGTTAATAATATAACAAAATGTGCAGCTTAAATGTTAATTATTGGGTCCATTTTAAAGAGATTTTAAATTAATATTTGTAAATGATATATTTTTGTTTGTAACAAACCATTGTCTTTTTTCAAGGATGAACAGAGTTTATGAAGGAGCATCATTCTAAGAATTGAGTGATGTAGTCTTTATGTTTGGACAATTCACCAGATTCTCAAGAAGGCTTTCAAACGACTGTAAAGTTTGATGTTTGTCCTGCTGAGCTAATGGGGAAAGTTATAGCATAAAAATTGTATCTAAAACTGGTTTAATACAAACCAAGCAAAGTTACAAATCTGTTCACAAACTGGAATTATTTGTTTATTGAGTCAAAATACCATTGAACATTTTGAATGTCATGTTTTATAAATGAAAAATTGCCTGGCATTTAGAGATTTGTATTCTCTAAAGTCTGTTTTCAAAAGTTGAAGCTTTCTACTTTATTAGGAAGTTGGTGGTCCTCTTAGTCCCTGTGATGAATCAAGGCAATCACATTCATATTAAGCTGGATGGATTTTAAGTTATAAAGACCTGGTCCTTTATACCTAGAGGAAGATTGCACTGGTTTGAAGTCAGTTATTGAACAGTGAGGTGAGGAATGTATCCTGTTGCTAAGTCTGTTTAGACCCTTGGAAAGACTTGAAGATTTCAGTTTATACAAACAGAAATCAAGCATCTTTTATGCAGACTTTTTTTTAAAATATGAGAATTGGGGGGGAGGTGTTTGTTTCTAAGCATGAAACTTTGAGAACCTTTATTAAGAAAATGAGATAATTTTTAAAAAAATCCTATAGCCAGCCAAGAACTTATGTGGCCACGTTACCAGTAATGTTTTTCTCTTCATATTGGCCAAAAGGGAATGAAAATGTCATCATAGGAATTTGTACATATGCTACTGATTTGCCTAGAAAATAGCAAGTTTGGTATTGCTCACTTTGCAAATATAGGGCCATGTGGCACTTTTATCTATAGGACAGATTAACTCTAATAAAAATGAACTGGGGAGGGATTTATTTTTGATATCTTACTCTTAATGAGTTTTGAGCTTTGATAGTGTTTAACTGCAAAGTGGTTTAGAAAGGGCTAGATCCAGTGTGTTCATTATTAAAAAACTGGTATCAGATACGATTTTAAGTTCATTCTTTTTCAAACTCAAGTACCATATTGGCAACCATATATTGTCATAGGTGCTCTGTTCATTTAGATATCTTGGGGGGTGGCATTTGTATAATATATGTGTACATACATATACATACAGTATATAATCTAAAGCTCTGAGAGCTCTTAAGTCAGGAATGCTGAGTATTATAGTATATTGAGGTCAGATGAAATTTTACATTTCTGTGTGTTCTGTTGCCTCCCTTCTGGTAGTTTCAATGACTGCATTACTTCAGCACTCATGATTGATTTTTTTATCTGCAAATTTTCTTCCAAGTATTTTATTTTATTGTTAGTTTTCTTTGGCTTGATACTTTTAAATACGTTAACTAGTCAAGTCACTTGAAAACTTCCCCCACTAAAAGTATTTGGTTTTTATGCTTTGTCTCTGGCAGCTATAACAGTGGTAAAACCATTTTAAAGATAGCTTTTATAAGGAACCACTGACTTTTCAAAAATCATCCTGGGGGAGGAATGTTGATATTTCATTTGAGCAGGGATTTTGTCAGAAAGTGTGTTTTGACAGTAGTCAGCGGCAGTGCTAGTCTCTGAAAGCACAATACCAGTTAGGCAGCCTGTCCCATCAGACGTCATCTGGCTGAAGCTTAATCTGTCTCTCAGGACTAATCCCTACTATCTTTTAACCTTTTGGGGTGGCATGTGGAGTCATACAAAGGCTTAGGAACAAACAAGTTTGTTTAAACCAGGATGCTTTTACTTGAAGTGACTTCAATCTAGGTTTTCTTTTCATATTTAATAGGTTTGTAATTCTGTGATCTGCTAGAGTCAGCTATTAGCATAAATAGGTCTCTTGTCTATTTTGAAGATCAAAGGCTGCTTCATTTTGTAGGTTTATATAAGGCTAATATATATTAAAGTTAGGATTTTGAATTAAAGTGGGCTTTAGAAATAGTGGTCACATACCTTTCAGTTATTTTCAAGAGGCTTTATTTTGTTGCCTTTATAGCCCTGAAAACTGTTGGTATTTTTTTTCTCACTGACCTAATACAAAAGTTGTATATTTATTTGGATTATATTTACATTATATTCTTTGTAAATGTTAGGTGTAACTTGCACTTTTAAAGATGACCCAGTTTGGGTATTAGCAACTTAATGAAATTCCCTCATCAGTTAATTATCAACTGGCTTTTTGGTCTTTCTCCTGTCTTCAAATCATGTGACTTTAGAAGCTTTTCATTGATTGAAATATTTTAGCACCTCGAAGCTAGCCTTAAAAAATAGCTGTAAAAGAAAAATAACCAAGAAATTAGATTTGCCTAGCCCAGTTAATTTAAAAAAGGGCTAAAACCTTATTTTATTCTTTTTTTTATCATGGATAAGTATGGAATGAAAAGTAATTGGAGTAAATATATTTATTTCAAGTTTTACATGAGATTTTATCCTCATTCCAACATTAGTATATAAAGTATGCCAAAATATCCATTACTTTTTTCCAGAATAGTAACAGATTTTTTTAAAGCAAGTAAATTATAATGGAGACCACATGTAGTAATCATTTTACTAAATTAGTTTCATTTTAAATTGGCTTCATTGACATCAAGGAAATACTGCCTGAATTTGACTGATTTCAGATAAGAAGGAGAAAGTGAAGTGTGCTTAGTAGGTCTGGTAGGTAGAGTTGTGAGATAGATAAATTTGCTCACTCAGTTGTACAAAGCACAACTAGAACTTGATGTTGGATGGCTTACATACATCTTGAATACTTTTAATATTTAATAATGTTGACTTTGTTGACTACAAGAGTCACTGTATGTACTAGGAACTGGTTTCCTTGACTTTTTAGAATCAATGGCTAGGAGAGGCATTAAGCCTTGAGGGATTGAACATATCATGCAGCTGAGTCAGTATGGAAGAATTTCAAATAAATCAAACAGGGTGCTGAAGTTCCATCTGTCTCATCTGCTTGTGATAAGTTCTTACTGATTAGTGAATGTAGCTTAAGCCTTTGTATGTGTCCTCAGGGGGCAAACTTTTAAGAGGGACCAGATAACGTTTGGATGGAGGGATTCTATTTCAGGTGTTTTAACTTGAAATTTATTTTTTAAAAAAAGAAAAATTTAAAAAAAAAATAGAACAAAGCCTGTGATGGAAGTTGATACTATAAACAGGCAGAGTTGTTTAGCACAGAGAGAAAATATTGACCTGTCTGCATTCTGGTACTCTGGGTGCAGGTCCCAGCTGGGTATAACATGATTTTTAATAATACTCACCAGCAAGTAAAAGGAAAATGAACAATCTTCAGGAAATGTCTTTAAAAAGAATCAAACAGTAGGAAATTCAAATTTTACCTACTTTATATGGCATTATTTAATAGTTGCCTATTGAAGCATGGCATTTCCAAGCTTCCTTCTGAGGAGTATCTCAGAGATGTGAGAGTAAATCTAAGATAGTTTAAAATTGGTAGGGAAGGAAGAAAATCCCTGCAAATAATGATCTTAAGTTAGTTGCCCAAGTGAAATGATTTATCATTGTGTTTGGGAGGTTTTATTTTCTTATGTTTTTAAAATTGAATTGGTAAATGCTTTATAGATGTATTTTTATCCAGGTGCCACTCCAATTTGTGTATGTAATAAAATTATTTATATTAAAAGTGGAAAATAATTTGTCATTTTTTTTGAGTATAGATTTATTAGAGGTGGCAAAGAAGAGTGCTAGTAGCAGTTTTCCATGTAAAATTGTCCTTGATCTGTCCACGTCAGTTGAACCCTCCCCCAAGAGGAATTATTTCTAACCTGTATGTATCATTTGAAACTTTTTAGAAACAAAATGATCAGGGAAATTCCTAGAGGGTATGATGTTTGCTTTTTGGTTTTTCCTTGAGGATTGGGGTAAAGAATACTTCCCCCCAAAATATCAGCACAAAACAGGGTACTGATTTTTAACTCTGATATTTCTATTGGAGTTGAATACTAAATACATAACTATAATGAGGGAAATACATTTCTAATAAAGTTCCCTACATTCTAGAAACATCCCTGTTTTAATTTTTTTAACCTAAATCTTTGTGCTTTATGTGTAAAGAAAAAAATGTACTGAGTTACAATGCATTTTATTAACACTATGTACATATTAGCTGCTTTGTGTTCAGAATGGTAGCAATTGCTTTGTACATTAAAGTGATCCTTGTGAATTTGTGAAATACTGTCATAAAGTGCTTTTTCTTACTGTAATCTTTGTGGTATCAACTGTCTAATGCCCTTTTTACACAAACATTTATGTGCAGTCACATAAACATACTTTTAAAAACTCTGTAACAGTCTCATTTTTGGGGGTGGGATCTCTATCTTGTTTTTTGCTAGTTTGAAGCCTTATTTTCTTGAATTTAGTTTTGTTAAATGATCAGAAGTTATGTTAGAATTTATCACAAAATTGTGTTACACAGTAACAAAATTAATTCAAGTAACAGGAACATATCTTCAAGTACTTCATTTTACTACACTCCTCATTTTTAGCATACACTTTTTTTTTTTCCAGAAGAATTGAACAATGTCTGAGGATTTGGAGATGTTACTGCCCTGTAGAGATGACTAATGGAGACATGCAGCCAGCTTTGCTCCAATGTCATAAAATGCTGTGCACACTGAAAATAAGAATAGATTAACATCTTGGGTCCCCTTGCAATTCTAAAATTTTGTGATCATATAAAATGAAGGGACGTGTGGCTAATTGTTGCTTAATAAGAATAAAACATTCTCTTCTGTGCTATTGAACTTCTGAAATAAGCAGCTATGTTTATTCCTAAGTATGTTCTTTCTTTTTTTTTTCTAATTCCCAAAACAAAATGTATTTGTTAAGCCTGGTACACCTGCCATTGTATTCAAAGAATTACATCAATTTCTCTTCTTTTCTACAAAGAATAACTGTGTAATTTATCGTACAAAATCAGACATTTTTGAGAGGGAAAGAGTGATACAGGGGACAACAGGATAAATCAGGATCTGTGGTCACCCTACATGTTAGCCATGTTCAGGTGCTCGAACTTCTAGTAAGATTGCTTATCTTTATCCATCCCTTTGCTGTCACTTGACAAATACTTGTTGAGGATATTTCTGGGCAGTAAAGTGACAAAGTCTGTCCTCAAGAAGCTAAGACACACATCTAGGGATACAATTCTGATAACATTTAAAACAGTTTTAGTTCTGACCTTTTCACTGAATTCTAGACTCATAAACTTGTCGTTTCCACTCACTGGAAAATACAAGCCCAAAACAACTTTTTAATTTCTCCTCCAAATCTCCCTTCAGCTGCTTTTTCTATCTTGTAAACAGTTCCACTATCCATTGTGTTTAAGACAAACCCAGAAAAGCGCTGTCTTAATCAGTTTTATCTTTCCTCTCACTGTGCATTTGAAAGCACAGTGAACAAAGGGGTTGAGAATTCTAGTGAAGGTCTACCTTGAAAAGAAACGGTAATTTCCAGGAGTTTGCATGCCATTTTTGCTTGTTTTTAATTGTGATGCAGTTTATATAAGTTAACCATATTAGAGTGAACAATTAAGTGGTATTCAATACAATTACAATGTTGTGTGACCACTTTAGTCCCAAAACATTTTCATCACTGCAAATAAAAGCCTATACCCATCAAACAGGTACTCTCCATTTCCCTCTCCCCTCTGCAGCCCTGGCAGTCACCTCTGCTTTCTGTTTCTATGGATTTACATGTCAGTATTTCATATAAATGGGAATCCTACTATCGTACAAATATGCATGTGCCTTTCGGGTCTGGCTTCTTTCACTTAGCATGCTTTTGAAGTTCGTTCATGTTGTAGCATGTATCAGTACTTGGGACCTTTTATAGCTGCATAATACTCCACTGTACATATATACCGCAGGTTTATCTGTTGATGACATTTGGGTTGTTTCCTTTGTTATTTGTCTGTTGTGACTATCTGTATACAAGTGAGACCCTGTTTTCTATTCTTTGGGGTATCCTAAGTGAAGTATCTCAATGGAAAAACAAATACCACGTGTACCCTAACAAATTGGAACTAACCAGTCAGCACACAGGAAAAAAAGTCACTGGAAGTCAGGCATGGGGGAGGGGAGCAATGAACATTATTCAGGTGCTGGGCACATTTATAGTCCTGACTCAAGCATTACAGAAACTATCCATGGAATAAAAGTTCTCTAGGGTATGTACCTGGGAGTGGAATTGCTGGGTCTTGTGGTGATTATACGTTTAACTTTCTGAGGAACCATGAAACTTCCTCAGCAGCTGCACCATTTTATATTCCACCATTGATCTGTGAAGGTTCTACTTTGCCATTTGAAAAATTACAGCCATCTTCATGCATAAAGAAACTCTCCTCTGCAGTTTTGATTTATATGCATGCCCTGGGTAGAATGCCATGGCATCATACCTCATAGCAACCCCAAATTCTTGGGCTCATGCAATCCTCTTGCCTCAGTCTCCTGAGTAGCTGGGACTACAGGCACCTGCCACAAAATCCAGCCATTATTTTTTTAGAGACAGGGTCTTGCTCAAGCTGCTCTCAAACTCATGAGCTCAAGCAATTGCTTTGCACCTGCCTCAGCCTCCCAGAGTGCAAGGATTATAGGTGGGGCCCACCGCGCCTAGCCTACCTTTGCTCATTTTTTTAATTGTGTTTTTTGTTGAGTTGTGAGTCCTTTACATATTCTAGATACTAGACCCTATAGTATTCTCTCCTGTAAATTTTCTTTTTGCTTTCTTGATAATGTCCTCCTTAATTCTTAGTTGTTTTAAATATGTATACTTGTAAAAAACTAAACGTTGCAAAAGGGTGAACAGTAAATAGCAGTTTCTTGTATACCCTTTTAGTGTCAATCTGCACATAAATGCAAATGTAATACATTTTGTCCTCCAGCTCCCTTTTTTCCACGAATCGTGACTCATAAACTGTTTTCATTGTACCAATGTATCATTTGATTTAACCAGTACCCTCTTCTGTGGACATTTACATCATCTGAAACTTTTGACTGTTACGGATGTGCACAAGTTAGTAACTTGATATATACAAATTAGTATATCTCCAGAATATTAAGTTAAAATTATTTCTGAAGTGTGGTTCCCTTCATATTTGGAGTTGGATTTTTAAGCATTAAGAATTGGCTAAATTATTTTTATTATCATATTGGTTAGTATATTAATATCAAACTTTAGTCTTTTTTTTTTTTGGAAAAAAAATTAGAAGTAGCACACTAGTATACTATTTCCCCTTCTAATCTCCTTCAGATACAACTATTCTCAGCAAAAAAAAAAAAAATTTCAGTGTGCCATCTTCTCTGTTATTACTAAATGTTTAACCTCCCCTGAGTATAGAAAGAAAAGCAAAACATGATTTGGGGGCAGAAAGAGCTAATAGATCCTCAGATTTTGAGGTAGAACACAGCTGAGGCCTGCTCAGATGTCACGCTATCCATGTCAAGTGCTGTGAGAACACAAGTCTCCAGTTTCCCAGAACATGACCATCTATACTCACTGCACTGACTCCCTTCATTCTTGTGAAGGACTTTGAAAATGCTACTTCTAGCCGGGCGTGGTGGCTGATGCCTGTAATCCTAGCACTATGGAAGGCCAAAGCAGGTGGATTGCCTGAGCTCAGGAGTTTAAGACTAGCCTGAGCCAGAGCAAGACCTTGTCTCTAAAAATAGCCAGGCGTTGTGGCAGGCGCCTATAGTCCCAGCTACTTGGGAGGCTGAGACAAGAGAATCGCTTGAGCCCAAGAGTTTGAGGTTGCTGTGAGCTGTGATGCCATAGTACTCCACTGGGGCAACAAAGTGAGACAAATGTCTCAAAAAAAAAAAAAAAGATGCTACTCTGTAGGTAGAGGTTCTAGGAAGCACTAAGATTATGACCATTTTTTAATAATAAAATAACTTATGTGCCTATTTTACCAACTATTCAGTCTGGCCCTATTATCTAGGACCACTTAACAATATTAGGTATATTATATAGTGATTTTTTTTTTTAATGACAAAATCTATTTCAGACTGGAGTATCATGGTGTCAGCCCAGCTCACAGCAACCTCAAACTCCTGAGTTCAAGCAATCCTGCCTCAGCCTTCCAAGTAGCTGCTCACCACGACCTCCAGCTATACATAGTGATTTTTTTAAATAGATTTTTTTTTTTTTTTTTTGGTTTTTGTTACATTAAGAATTGGTGGGAGCTGGGCCAGTGGCAGTAATCCAAGCAACAACTCTGGAGGCGGAGGAAGGAGGGAGGATCTCTTAAGCCCTGGACCTACAGGTTTCTGTGGGCTATGATTGTGCCACTGCACTCCAGCCTGGGTGAAGAGAAGAAAAGAATTGATAGAAAATGCATCCCATAAACTAACTAGCAAGTAAATTATATTAATTGCTGAAGTGAATATTATTTGTGAATAAGTGAATTAATTGCTGAAATTCATGGCAATTTTGTTATTGAGAATATGCTATTTTTTAATTTTAATTTCTTTTTCTGTCCATCTTGGTTGAATGTCAGATAATGACTTGTTTTCATTTTCAGAGTCTCACTCTGCCACCCTGGCTAGAATGGCTTGGCTCAGAGCAACCTCAAACTCCCGGGCTCAAGAGATCCGCTTGCCTCAGACTCAGGAGTGACTGGGAGTACAGGGGCTGCCACTACATCCAGCTAGTTTTTCTATTTTTGGTAGAGAAGGGGTCTCAATCCTGCTAAGGCTGGTCTCAAACTTCTGAGCTCAAGCAATCCACCCCCTCTTGGCTTCCCAGAGTACTAGGATTACAGGCATTAGCCACTGATCTCAGCTAAATGATGACTTTTGCCCCTAGCTCAGATGAAGTCGAACTATGTTGTCCAGGCTAGTCTTGAATTCCTACCCTGAAGCAACCCACTGGCCACCTTGGCCTTCCAAACTGCTAAGATTATAGGTGTGAGCCACTGTGCCTATGTATATCCCTTAAAACTTGTCCCTTACCTTGTGTTAACACGTGAGATATAAAGTGCTAAGATAAAACATTCTAAACAATGTTACTGTTCGGCCCTGAGTTTTCAATCCAGTGTCCAGTTAACAAGTATTTTGATCAATTAGAATTTTGATCTTTTTGTTAAAAGAATAAATGTTCAACTAGAAACTATTTGCAAATGATGCCCAGGCCATCTCTTGTGAGCTACCCCTAAGAGGTGATCTACTTATAACATAATAACATTCTTTATAGTGAAGTTCTAAGAACCTGGTGTCATATGTGTTTGTTTGTTTGTTTTTGAGACGGAGCCTCAAGCTATCCCCCTGGGTAGAGTGCCATGGCATCACAGCTCACAGCAACCTCCAACTCCTGGGCTCAAGCGAGTCTCCTGCCTCCGCCTCCCAAGTAGCTGGGACCACAGGC
>CAUYQV010122703.1:0-10960 GCA_963574575.1 Galagoides demidoff | reverse complement strand
CTCCTCTTTCCTGGACTTTGGTTTACCAACCAGTATGAGAAAACTGGACCAATTCTTCTGGTCAGTGACTGTGAAGGGAGGTTCCAGAGAGGATCCAAGAAGTAGGAGAATTATTGGAATAAGCATCCATCCTTTCCATCTGTAGGCTACCCTGATGTCAGAACAGCTGAATCGGACAGAATTTGGTGGGTTTTGACTACTGGGCTTTCACCCAGTAGTGCCCTCCCTTGGCTGACCATCAGGTCCACCTGGAAAGTATTAAATACCAAATCTTCAGGCCTCACCTCAGACCTAATAAATAAGAAGCTCTAAAAGTAAGGCTCTAGAATCTATATTTTTAATCACACTTGAGCAAGTTCTTACCCACCAACCTATGCACCATCCAGCTTTTGTGATCCTACTGCATAGCCAAACATCCATAAATATTTGTGCAATGAATGACCTCCTGAAGGCCAGCCTCCTGTTCTCACCTCTTTCTTTTCCTTTTTCTTCTTAATTAAGAATTAAGAGGAAAACAATTCTTAATTGCCTTCTGCAATCCAAAGAACTTTATGGGAAGGTCAAACCCTCCTCAGAAACTAGGAAAAGGAGCTGAACAAGCCAAGCTAGATCCTCCTTAGCAGGAAAGAGAACCAAGTAAATGTTTTCTCTCCAATGCCCTGCCTGCAGAAGTATCAATGAATGAGAGAATGCAGTGAGATAGTGTCATTAACCCAGTTTTCAAAGCAGAGAAACTAACGTTCAGAGAAGATAGAGGAGATTCCCAAGGTGACACAGGCAATTAGGCAGAATTTGTCCCCCAGATGTGTTCAAAGTATAAACCTCAGCTCCATCCCATTTTTTAGACCATCCCAGCTCCATCTTTCTCAGCAAAGACTTAGGAACCCTCTGAGGATGGGCCTTGGGTCCCTCCCCCACAGGATAAAAACTGGAGCCAGGAGTCGCGCCTGGAAGTAGGCAGCGCCTATGTCATCGTGTACTCCATCGCTGATCGAGGCAGCTTTGAGAGCGCCTCTGAGCTCCGCATTCAGCTGCGGCGCACACATCAGGCAGATCACGTGCCCATCATCCTCGTAGGCAACAAAGCAGACCTGGCCCGCTGCCGGGAAGTCTCCGTGGAAGGTGAGCCCTCCTCTCCACCTCCTCCTCTGGGCCCCTATGTCACCGCTGCCCTCCAGTGTGCTTCTTCTCAGTGTCTGCCCTGCCAATCAGCCCCCCGCCCTGCAGCTATTTGCTTAAGCCTGAAAGCCTGGAACCATGCTTGCCTCCCCTGTCACACCCACTTCCTGAAAACTAGTCCCCAGGTCCTAGCAGGCCTACCTCCATTGAGCCCACATCCAGTCCCTCCATGCCCACAGCCTCTGCGCTACCCAGGCACTTCCACTGATAAGTACTTCAATCAGCCCTCTTTGCAGCTGCCAGTGTTCCAGAACCAGAGCTGCCCTGTCACTTCTCTGCTTAAAAATTCCACTATGGCTCCCTTAATGCACCCTTAATCAGGGACACTTTATCCAGCAGATACATGTACCTAGTATGATAGGCCCAGTGCCTACAGGTTTTCAAGGGCTTACATTTGAGAACTGAAAGACCACTATTGGCCCCAAAATACAGTGAAAATATTAGAAATTCAAATTTCAGAAAGCTTTGTCTACAGAACATAATATTGTGTCAGCCAGCAAGTGCAAACCAAACTTCTAATCTCATATACAAATTATTTCCACAATGGGATGGGCAATATTTTAATAAGCTTAACATCAGATGAAGCCTGTAACGATCTTAAAATGGTGTTACTCACAAAGTAAAAACTTTAAAATATGGAAACTGAGAGCCAGAGAGGGAAAGTCAGTTCCACAGCGTCACTGTGGACTAGAACTCAGACCCAGTGACATCCTGAAGGTGAAGATGGCATGCTTAGTGGCCATCCCAAAGCTGTAACACAATCCCTGGGAGATTTTGTTAAAACATAGATTTCTAGACCTCATCTCAAACCTAGAGAATTCCTGGGCGGTTGGACCCAGGAATTTCTATTTTAACATGCTTCTCGAGGTAATTCGGATGCATCTTTTAGTTGCATCTAATTCCGATTAGACCTGTTGGCCGGCATTCAACCTGGCCCCTATCAGGTCCCAGCCTCCCCTGTCTTTCCAGCCTTGTTCTGCTACAAGTATCAGCCTGTAAACTAATTCCTTCAAGCCCAGTCTGATCTGTGTCTGAGTCCCCCGACACCAGCACCAGGTGTATGTATGTACAGGAAAAGATGCTTCTCCTGAGACTGAACACTCGTGTTCCTACCTTTATCTCCGTCTTCCTGTTATGGTTCCACCCCTCTCGCCTGACCCCGCCCCCTCAGAGGGCCGCGCCTGCGCCGTCGTGTTCGACTGTAAATTCATCGAGACGTCGGCCACACTGCAGCACAACGTGGCCGAGCTCTTCGAGGGAGTGGTGCGCCAACTGCGCCTGCGCCGCCGGGACAGCTCAGCCCGAGAGCCACCTGCACCCAGACGGCCGGTCAGCCTTGGCCAGCGCGCCCGCCGCTTTCTTGACCGTCTGACTGCCCGTAGCACCCGTCGCCGGGCACTTAAGGCCCGCTCCAAGTCTTGCCACAACCTGGCGGTGCTCTGAGGCCATTTGCTCTTCTGAAGGTGGAGGATCACTGGAGGTGCATTCTGGGCTCTGCTGACGCCACCGAGGGGCAAAAGTGCCATTACCTGGAGCCGGCATTGTGGGCCTTGTTTGCCCATTTCGTTGATAAAGGGATCATCACCCATGGCCAGAGCCTCGGCGACCCCTCTCCTGCCCATCCCTCCGGCCTTGGGGAAGTGATGGACAGATTATAGGGCCGAAACCCCAAACTGGGCACAAAGTAGGGTTTTTTACGTGGAGGATATCTCTTAGTAAAACTCTTCCTTGTCCTTGGTGTTTGGCCAACCCCTCTGAATGCCCAGACCTCTCTGGGACTCTTCCAAGAACTCCACCTCCTGCCTCCCCATCTAGACTGGCTGCAGACTGGTTTAGCCTGCTGGCCTAGGTGTCAGGGCCAATCAATAAAGTAATTGTACAATTTTTGTTCTCAGGCTCCTCTCCCAATCACTGGTTACAGTTCCTGACCCAGGTCTTTGAGACAGTGGATCACAAACAACCCGTTTGGTGTGATGACCTGCTATTTTCTTATTAACTCATTTTCTAGATTATAGATTCACAAAATATCTGGAAGGAATCTCAGCACTCAGCACTGGCAATATAATTGCTGGGGTTTGTTAGGAGCTGACTATGTACTAAGCTGGGAGGAAAAAGGAGGGTGCTCCCATTAACCCCATGTTACCAATTAGGAAACCGAGGCACAGGGACAGTGAAAGCTTATGCCCAAGATGTTACAAAATGCTATAGACCTAAGGGAGATGAACCTAAAAACACAATTTGGCATACAATTAAAAAGAGGGAGCATAACTTTATAAATCCCCAAGATGAGCCCAAATTTAGTCCAAATATGGAAACTTGTTTTCCAAATATGGAAACTGAAACCTAGAGAGGGAAAGTGAGCACCCCAAGGCCACCCAGCCAGTGAGGACTAGACCCCATGGCCTATCCTCCTCCTGGGTCTCCCTTTGGCTGTGCAGGAGGTAGGAAAGAGTGAGGTGTCCAGCCTGACTGGGGGGAGGGCTGGGTGTTGGGCATCAGATCAGGAGTTTCCGGCCCAAAGAGAAGGGATGTCACTACTTTGAGAGGAGACTTAACCATTTGGACGATGATGTCCCTGATGCCTGACACCCCTGCCCCCAAGCAGCTGCCCACCCACTCCTGCCCAGATGCCTCCGTGGCCGTGGTCGTGCAGAGAAGACTCCCCTCGGGAGGGACACCTCTATCCTCCAGCTGTGACTCCCCCCACCCCAGTCTGGCCAGCAGAGCATGGATGGCACTTCTTTCTCCATCCCAACCCCAGCCCAGGGAAGGGAGGAGAAGGAAGGTCTTTCCCCCACCCCAAGTTGTCTCTGGCCTGCGGTCGAGGGGAGGGGCTGTATCTGTGGAAAGTTGGCAGAGGCAGCCTGCAGCAGCCAGGAGAGTGGAAAAAATGATATCAAACCCGGAAAAATGCAGGCCGGATGGAGGGCTGGAGTCGGCCCTGGGAGGTAAGAAGGAGGGAGAAGAGGGGGGAAGGGGAGGTACAGGCAAAGTAAAGGAAGAGGGGCCAGGGAAAGAGTGCAGGAGCTGGTCTTAGAAAACTGAAGACAGTCACCATCGTTCCCTCCTTTCTCCATCTTCAAATATTTATTGAGGGCCTGCTAAGTGCAGGGCACCATGCCAGGCTCTGGGGAGATGTAGTGAACAGAAGGGTACTGGCTGCTCCTGGTAGCACACAGCCTGGTCGGGGAAGCAGACTGGAAAACAAATCAGTGAATAAAATAATTGCAGACTGAGAAGGGGTGGGCAAGGAAAGCTCTGAAAATAATCCAATCCAATCCCGTTCAATTCACTGATGGGGGCACTGAGGGCCAGAGAGAGTTTGCCCCAGGCCACTCAGAAGGTAGAAGAAATAGTTGAGTCTAGGACTGGGGAGGAAGAAGGGAGGAAAGAAAGCAAGAACTAGTGCAGCCTGGGTTCAGGGAAGAGCTAGTATGGCAGCGCAGCAAAGGGGAGAGGGCCTGGGCCCTGAGCAAGGGAGTCTGTGTTCAAACTCTGCACCATCTCTCTGTGCCTTAGTTTCCCCATTTTTTTTTGTTTGTTTTGAGACAGAGTCTCACTATGTCGCCCTTGGTAGAGTGCCGTGACGCCAAGCTCACAGCAACCTCAAACTCTTAGGCTCAAGCGATTCTCTTGCCTCAGCCTCCCAAGTAGCTGGGACTAAAGGCGCCCACCACAATGCCTGGGTATTTTTTGTTATAATTGTCATTGTTGGTTAGCTGGCCCGGGCCAGGTTCAAACCCGCCACCTTCAGTATATGTGGCTGAAACCCTAACCACTGTACTACAGGCGCTGAGACTAGCATCCCTATCTTTAAAATAGGATTCATGGCAGTTCCCTTCCTCAGGGTTGATGTGAAGATTAAATTATTTAAGAAGTATAGGGCCTGTAATCCCAGCATTTGGGAGGCCAAGGTGGGTGGATTGCCTGAGCTCACAGGTTCGATACTAGCCTGAGCCAGAGCGAGACCTCATCTCTAAAATAGCCAGGGCATTGTGGCGGGCGCCTGTCACCCCAGCTACTTGGGAGGCTAAGGCAAGAGAATCACTTGAGCTCAAGAGTTTGAGGTTGCTGCGAGCTGTGACGCCACAACACTTTGCTGAGGGCTACAAAGCGAGATTCTGTCTCAAAAAAAAAAGAAGTATAAAGTGCTTAAGACAGTTCTTGTGTCTAGGAAGATGCAATAAATGTTGGTTCCTGCTATCATATCTTAGGGGAAACCAGGGTTCATTAATCTGAGACTGTGGAGGCCTGCTTGGGAGTCTTTGCCTGGCTATGCCACTGACAACTTTAGGAAAATCTCCTTCCCTCTTGAGCCTCAGTTTCTCCAAATATAAAACAAAAGGATTGACACTGAACAAGTTCACATATTTACATACTCATGTGTTTATTGTCTGTCTCCCCCACAGGAAGGAAAGCTCCATGAGGGCAGGACCTTCAGTGCTGCTCTGTCCCCAGCACCTGCAAGAGCAGTTGGCTTATGATAGATGCTCAGCAAGGCCCAGGCAGTGCAGTGGCTCACGCCTATAATCCTAGCACTCTGGGAGGCCAAGGAGGGTGGATTGCTTGAGCTCAGGAGTTCCAAACCAGCCTAAGCAAGAGACCCTATCTCTAGAAATAGCCTGGTGTTGTGGCAGGCGCCTGTAATCCCAGTTACTTGGGAGGCTGAGGCAGGAGGATCACTTGAACCCAGGAGTTTGAGGTTGCTGTGAGTTCTAACACTATGGCACTCTACTGAGGGTGACAAAATGAGACTCTGTCTCAAAAAAAGAAAGAAAAAAATAGGTGCTCAGCAAATATTTGTTACATGGATTAATTAACCGACCAAGAAAGTGGCCCTTCCAATCCTTACCTCTGTGATTCTAAGTGTCTTTGGATAAGAAATGGATGGGGAAACATGAGAAAACTACAGTCTCCTTCCCAGGGACACAGCCTATTATAGTTCAGGAAGTTCTTTCTCACCCATTAGGAAAAAAAAAGCTAAGTTTGTTTTAACTCTTTCTGTGTGTTTGTGTTGGGCCTTATGCTCCATACTTCATGCACATTTTCCCACTGCCCTATCACCACAACCCTCTGCTTTATAAGTGTCGTTTAATAGATGAACACATTGAGGCTAAGAGAACACAAGAAATTTATCCAAGTCACACAGCAAGGGCCACATTCAGACCAGTAGTGGAGAGTCAGATCTTTTTTTCTTTCTTTTTTCTTTCTTTTTTTGTGAACGGGGGTGAGTCAGGAGATGGGGATGGCCTGGGACCCTAGCACAGCATTTGGTCTACTAACCATCCTCCTTTCCCTGTCCCCACCCCTGAGAACTCCTATCTTAACTGTACCATTGGGAAAACTGAGGTCTGCACAGAGAGGATGAATCACCCAAGCACAAGGTCATGTGATAATCACAGCAAATAGTTACATCACTCTTGCTATGTACCAGAGATGCTGTTGCAAGCCTTTTTCATACGTTAATTCATTGAATCTTCCAAACTGATAATGTTGTCATCACCACGTCAGTTCTCAGATGGAGAAACTGTAGCACAGAGAGGTTCAGCACCCTACTGAGGATGCACAGTTACCAAATAGCAGAGGCAGCACTCCGGCAAGTCTAGCCCCACAGTGCTAAGCGCTCCTATGTATTGCCCCATTTGTTGCCACAGCAAGCCAGGAGCAGGCTGGTCTGAAAGGGAAGGTGTCTTTATCCTGTGCCCAGCTGCCTGGGCTGGGGGCAGGGCAGAAAACAAAAGCACATTGAGAGTGTCCTCAGCTGCCAGCTGGGACTTTCCACCTTGAAGGGAGGATACTGTTATGGAAAAAATGATAAAGCTCTAGAAAGATGAATATCTCCCCAGGGGCCCCCAGAATCCTCAGAATCGCTCCTCCTGCTGTGGAGGAAGGCCACAAACCAGGCTGGCCTGGCCCACATGAGACGAAGGCCACCTGGATCCCAAGACACCCAGCCAGGCTACTCAAATACTGAGCATCGCTGGCCTTAGTGGAAAGTTCCAGTTCCTCAACCAGGGCACAAAGTTTCCACTCAGGGACCCCCGAGTAACCAGGTTCAGGCTAAGCTCCCTGTCCTGGGATGATGGAAAATACACATCTCACAGGGCCCGGCTCCTTCCTTCCTTCATTCAGGAACATCCGCAAGGGTGTGGGCTCTGAAGGAAGGAGGAGTGTAGAGAGGGTCTCAGCTGGCAGATACAGAAACTTCCAAGGTTCTGTCCCAGCCAAGAAGGGAAAGGTAGGGTAAATGAGGGGTGGGGGTTGTAGAACATTCATCTACAACTGCTTGATAATGATAGAGAATCCCATAAGTCTGTCATGACCATGTGGGACATTAGGCAAATCAAAATACACAGACTAAAGAGATTAGGGCAGAATTCTCTATGTGATTGTCTCTGTCTCAAGACTATTTAAATGTTCTAGTTCAACAGCTTGAACAAATATACAAGTTCAGTTTCAATTTGAGCACTGTTCCCTTCTGTTCAGTTCAGGGTTCAGTTAAAAATAATACTAATGATGGGATGGGAGCTCTGAGTGCAGCAATGAGTGCAGTTTTCCCCAGTTGCATCTTGTTTAAGTTCAAGGCTGGGGGGGGGGGGTGTGTGTGTGACTGTTGTGGCTTACATTCCCATGCTTCAGAGATGTGACAAGATATTAGTGGGAAAGCAGGGAAATCAGAAGAAACCTCTGTTCAATCCCACCTCAGGCACTCAATCTCTGTGTAACTTGGTACTGCCCTCTCCCTCATCTTAAAATTGGAGGGGATAATCCTATCCCATAGGATTAAATGAGGTTTTTAATACTTAAGAAAGCACCACTATATGCCACTGGGTAAGTTACTTCACCACTCTAGGTCTCAATTTTCTCACCTGGAAAATGGGGATATTAACAGTATTTTTCTCTAAGGGTTGGTGTGAGAATTCAATCAGATTGGCACTTGTTCATATGATGCTTTGCACACCGTAAGCACTCAGTAAATTGTAGCAATTAGATGAGGTGTGGTGGCTCATACCAGTAATCCTAGCACTTTGGGAGGCTAAGGCAGAAGAATCACTTGAAGCCTAAAGTTCAAGACGAGCCTGAGCACACGTGAGACCCCCATCGCTATTAAAAATTTTAAAAAAATTCCAGGCATTGTGGCACACTTCTCTGGTCCCAGCTACTCAGAAGGCTGAGGCAGAAGGAAGATCACTTGAGACCAGGAGTTTGAGGTTGCAGTGAGCTGTGATGACACCACTGCACTCTAAGCCCCAGGTGACAGAGCAATTCTGTGTCAAAACCAAAACATTGTAGATATTACTGTATTTCCATGCATTACTTTATACTTTTTCCTACATATATGTTTTCTAAGATATGTTGGCTATTTCCAAACTTCAATAATCACTCCTATGTGATTCCTTTTTGAGCTTTATTTTTCACTTCCATCATTAAGAGGTTCACTTATGTTGATATATGTAACTGTAATTATTTTGTGTTGCTGCATGGTATTCCATTATGTGACCATTTAAGATTTATGTTTTTGGCTGGGTGAAGTGGCTCATGCCTGTAATCCTAGTACTCTGGGAGACCAAGGCAGACTGCCTGAGTCATGAGTTCGAGACCAGCCTGAGCAAAAGCAAGATCCTGCCTCTAAAAATAGCTGGGCCTGGGTGTTGTGACAGGCACCTGTAATCCCAGCTACTTGGGAGGCTTTAGCAAGAGAATCACTTGAGCCCAAGAGTCTGAGGTTGCTGTGAGCTATGACATCACAGGCAACAAAAGTGAGACTCTGTCTCAAAAAAAAAAGAAAAGAAGATTTATCTTTTTTCCTGTTAATGGGCGTTTTTTCTATATTAAACAACATTGCTACGAACATTGTGCATGCCTCCTCTTTGAGCACACATGTGAGAGTCTCTCTTTCCTTTTTTTTTTTTTTTTTTTTTTTTGGACACAGAGTCTAACTCTGTTGCCCCTGGCTAGAGTGCTGTGCCATCATAGCTCACAGCAGCATCAAACTCTTGGGCTCCATTGATCCTCTTGCCTCGGCCTCCTTAGTAGCTGGGACTACAGATACCTGCCACCACACCCTGCTAGTTTTTCTATTTTTAGTAGAAATGGAGGTCTACACTCTTGTTCAAGCTGGTCTCAAACTCTTTTTTTTTTTTTATTGAATGGTAACTATGTACATTAATGCACTTGGTCTCAAACTCTTGAACTCAGGAGATCTACCCACCCATCTTAGCCTTTCAGAGTGCTAGGATTACAGGTGTGAGCCACTGTGAACAGCCTATCTTTCCACTCTTCTAACTTACAGGTCTCAGCTTGCCCTAGGCTAGCCACCCTTAGGGTCCCAATATGGCCATCCCAGCTCCGGGCATCAAATATAGGCATGACAAGGCCCAGGGGAAGCAAGAAGGTTGTTTCTTCCTCAGCATCTCTCCCTTTCATCAGCAAGGAAACCCCTCCTCAGCCCTCTCAACAAACTTCACTTCATTTCTCGCCGGCCAGAATCAGATCACATGGTCACCTCAAATCATTGGTGGCTTCAGTTAATCAGGTTTTGCCCCTAAGTGCAGAGTACCACATAGCCACACCAAGATGAAAAGCTACCTGAGAAAAATCCTGTATCTCTGACAACAAAGAAAAAGAGGGGAATATATTTCCGATAGATCACTGTTCTAGTTACTAGGCTGCACCTCACAGCTCGGTGGCATAAAAACAATGATTTTATTATAAACATAGATTATGTGAGTCAGGAATTCAGGCAGGGAAAAGTGAGTACAGCTTGTCTCTGGGGCCTCCGCTGAGAAATTCGAAGATTCCAGTTAGCTGGAATCATCTGGAGGTGTCCTCCTTTACATGTCAGGACACTGACACTGGCAGTAAGCTGGGATCTCATCTACAAGTGGCCCCTCTGGGTAGTCTGGACTATTCGCTTCTTATTGCTGCTGTAACAAATCAACATAAACTTAGTGATTTAAAACAGCATGAATTCATTATCTTACAGTTCAGCAAGATAACAGTTCAACATGAGTCTCATTCAGCTAAATTCCAGGAGTCAGCAAGGCTGCATTCCTTTCTAGAGGATCTAGAGCAAAATCCTTGCCTTTCCTCATCTTTCCAGCTCCTGGAGACCAACCACTTCCCTTGGCTCCTGGTCCCTTCTTTCATCTTCAGAGTCAGCAGTGTTGAGCCAGGTCCTTCTCTTGCTGCCATCTCTCTGGTTCTCTCTCTCCTGCCTCCCTTTTCTCCCTTGTGTTTACATTGGGCCCACTGGGATAATCTCCCTATCCTAAAGTCAGCTGATTAGCAATGAACCTTAATTCTACCTGTTAACATTAATTCCTCTCTGCCAGGTAACATATTTACAGGTTACAGGAAATGGGAAATTTTACCCTGCCTATTATAGTGGGTTAGAGTAGGGTGTATAGGAAGCTGGCAACTGGGTTCTCACTCTTCCTCCTCTCCCCAGTCTTATTGTGAAGAATGCCTAAAGAAGGCCCTAAATTAAAGGGGCTCCCCCACCAGTAGGATGTGAGGAACACGAGGACACTGTCCCCAGAGTCTGACCTTGCGTCCTTTCAGCAAGTCCATGCTTCTGTCCAGGAGACAAACTTCCACTAAGCAAATCTCTATCCACCTTTCAGAAAACCATCCTCCCGGCTCGGCGCCTGTGGCTCAGTCGGCTAAGGCGCCAGCCACGTACACCTAAGGTGGCGGGTTCGAATCCCCAGCCCGGACCCGCCAAAACAACAATGATGACTGCAACCAAAAAATGGCCGGGCGTTGTGGCGGGCGCCTG
>CAUYQV010122702.1:0-89330 GCA_963574575.1 Galagoides demidoff | reverse complement strand
AACACCTAAGAAATAAAAACCAAAGCCCAGAGCAGTGGCACGTGCCTGCGATCCCAGTTGCTGTGTTTCCCCGAAAATAAGACCTACCCAAAAATAAGCCTAGCAGGATTTCTATGCATTTGTTAAATATAAGCCCTACCCTGATAATAAGACCTAGTGATGGGCACCAGCCCTACCAACAAGGTCAGCTCCCCCTGCCAGGTTCCAGAAGAAGATGACTTAACTGTATTGGAATAAATGTAGATTGTTGTATTATACTTAATAAAAATAAGACATCCCCCTGAAAATAAGCCCTAGTATGTCTTGAGAAAAAATAAATATAAGACAGTGCTTTATTTTCGAGGAAACATAGTATTCAACAAATGGTGCTGGGAAGTCTGGACAACCACATATAAAAGACTAAAACTAGATCCATACCATTCGCCACTTACAAAAATTGACTGAAGACAGATAAAAGATTTAAATGAGACATGAAATGATAAAAATCCTAGAAGAAAGTGTGGGAGAATGTCTTGAAAATGTCAGCCTGGGGAAAGATTTTATGAAGATGACTTCAGGGGCAATTGGCTTGATAACTAGAATCTATAGAGAACTCAATCAATACAAAAAGAGCAAACAATCTCATCTTTCACTGGGCAACAGACATGAACAGAATCTTCTCTGAGGAAGACAGATAAATGGGTAACAAACATATGAAAAAATGCCCATCCTTAATCATCAAAGAAATGCAAATCAAAACCCTCCTGACATATCACCTACCCAGTGAGAATAGTCCACATCACAAAGTCCCAAAGCTGCAGATGCTGGCGTGGATGTGGACAGAGTGGAACACTTTTACACTGTTGGTAGGACTGCAAACTAATACAGGCTCTTCGGAATGAAGTACAGAGAATCCTCAGAGAACTCAAATTAGATCTCCCATTTGATTCTGTAATTCCATTACTAAGCATCTACTCAGAAGAAAAAAAAGTCACTCTATCATAAGGACATTTGCACTAGATTGTTTATTACAGCTCAACTTACAATTGCCAAGATGTGGAAACAACCTAAATGCCCATCAATTCAGCAATGGACTAACAAATTGTGGTACATGAATACCATGGAATAGGATTCAGCTCTAAAAAAGATGGAGACTTTACAACTTTTGGATTCACCTGGATGAGAATGAAATGATTAAAATCCTAGAAGAAAGTGTGAGAGAAACTCTTAAAGATGTCATCCTGGGGACTGGACATCCTCAGCCTAAGGATGGAGTTGAAACACATTCCTCTTAATAAAATAACACAAGAATGGAAAAGCAAATATGAAATATACTCAATACTAATATGAAGTCAGTGAATGATCTAATTCAACATAAGAGAAAAACTCAATTCAATTAAAGTTGAGGGAAAAGGGAATGTGGGAGGGGGAGAGGAGAAGATGGGATGGGGTTGGTGTGGTTGCACTTAATGGACACAATGTCAGGGTAATGGCTTTGAATGTGGGACACACCGACAAGAGGGATTGTCGCTGACATATGTGGATATTATAACCTAGTTGTTTGTACCCTCACACTAACCTAAAATTAAAAAAAAAAAAAGGTATCACAAAAATACCATGGAAATACAAGCCACAAATTAAGGGAATATATTAGAAAATATAATGAATTATTAAGAATCAATAAGGAAATGACAAGCAATCTATTAATAAAAAAGGGCACAAAATGTGAACAGACATTTCACAGAAGAGGAAACATAAACAAACAGAAACACATGAAAACATGCATAAGAAGCCAACCAGGGGAATTCAAATTAAGTCACAATGCTATGCCATTGTATATTCCCCAGATTGGCAAAAATCAGAAAGTTTACCTGATCCTATCCCAACTGAGAGAGTAAGAATGGTAAGCAGTTTCACCCGGAAAGTTACCATGTACACTCTAAGTGGATTGTAGGTACTACAACAACCCCCATTTCTGGGTCTATAAATTCTTGCACGTGACCCAAAGCCATATCAAACAAGGTTTAAAGAACATTGTGTGTGAGAGTAAAAACTCAAAACCACCCAAATATCCATGAGTGATACAGTAGATGATAATATTGGGATTTATTTATTCAAACAGAATGACCTACAGTGGTAGGAATGAGTGAATTATATGCTATCATAAATCTCAAACAGGTTTAAGAGATAGGACAAATCAGATACGTACTATTATCCCACTTACATAAAATTTTTAAAACAAGCAAAACTAAACAATATATTGTTTAGTAATACATGCAAAAGTGATAAAACTCTTTTTAAAAGTAGGGAGCTCAGGTGGCGCCTGTGGCTCAAAAGGGTTGGGCGCCGGCTCCATATGCTGGAGGTGGTGGGTTCAAACACAGCCTCAGCCAAAAAAAAAATAAAAAAAAGTAGGGAGCTTATAAACATAAAATTGAGGGTATAGCTATCTCTCTGGGAAGGGAGGGGACACAAAGAATGCTTCAGATATTCCTTTGTTTCTTAAGTCATGTGCTAGGCACAGAGTGTCAATTTATAATTATAATTTAGTCTATTCAAATGGATTATATAACATTTGAATATAAAACAACCTCTCAATAGAAAAGTACATTTTATGGTGTTAATTACAATTTAACAATTATAATCAGTGATTTTACATTGAAAAGAATAGCTTTGCTTTTAAGGTATAGATGTATAAAATTTGGGAATTTTTATTAAAAAAATCACATTTAAAGAAACAGGGCAAAACTATAGAGGACATTAAATGGGGGACATTCTCAGAGTCATACATTTTCAGAATGCCAGTGGAAATAATAACTCCAGTTACACCAAGTGAGAGTTGGAAATGTCTGTTTGTTTAATTATTTTCGTTTGTGGTTTAGTTTTATAGCATTTCCTCAACATTAATTATATATTGCACTTGGATTATGCAAAATAACAGCAAGTAAAATTAGAAATACTATGCTTTGTAAAACATAATGTAAAGTCACAGCAGCTAATACAGTCATTTGCTCAGTTACTGCATTGAAACATACTGACCTCAAATTTCATCCCCAAACTGTCTAAATTCCGTTGCAGTAATGATTGGATGGACCTGACTGGCTGAGTGACCTGCAGCAAAATCATTCATTTGGATCCAAAAGAAGGCCCTCCACTCTGCTGTCTTTTTCTCCTCACTGAGCTCATTTCTGAGAAAATGACTCAATTCGTAGCACTAATTTACAGAATGAGCTGCATAATTTGCCCACTTTCCAGGCATTCATCAGTTCTTATGGAAGAACCTTCATAAAGGGAACTTTCACAACTGTTTGGAGGAAGAAAGTGGAACTTCAAAAAATGCATCAAAGACCTTGAACCAAGATGGGATCCTGTCAGAGAAGCTGCTTTCAGCTACACCCTCTTAAAATCCTTTGGTTCACGCATTAACCTCCTCTCCTATTCCCTCTGTCCCCCAGACCCTAACTTCACTACCCCATCATCCTCTCCATTCTTGCTTTCTCTAGTTCTAACTCACCTTGCAATCTTTTTTTGTCACAAATACAATCTCTTAGGCAAGACATAGTCCCTCTCCTGCCCAGAGGGCAAAGCACACACGTATAACAGCATCGGGAGGGATGCCTGTACAAGACAGTATCATCCAATCTTAACATTTTCCTTGGAAGAATGAGCTTCCTAACCACCCTACTCTCACTCTTCCCCATCAGTAAGCTTTTTCTACAACGAGGATCAACTGACAAATGGCTTAATGATTTAGAAGCAAAAGCTTCGAAAGCATTCTAAAGCCATCAATTCAAGTGACTAACCATTTTAATTAGAAGGGTCTTGAATGATAACATTTAAAGCAATTCACTCGTATTTAGTCAGAAAAAAAAAATAATTATTTTAGAAAGTATTCCTTTAGTCTTACACCTGAGTCTTATACCTAGTGTAGGATCAACATCAGGTTAGTATGGGGGTAGGGGAGGGGTTTTGGTTGGTAATGAAATAGAAAGGAAACAGGGTATAATATCTCACCATACGGACATCATTTGTACTTGAAGAAAGAAAATGCATTTAGAGAGAATATTACATGAGATGCGAAAAACAATATAATAATGGGCCAAACGATTTGGCAATGATAACTTGGTAGTGGTACAGGAGAGAAGTCAGTGAGAGCAGGGGAACCTAAGAAAGGCTCCCGAGACAAAGTCATAAGAACTGGGACTGAGGGAATGGAGAAAGGAGCAGAAACTGAACAGGCAGAGAGGAAGGAGGAGAGCATCGCTGTCAAAAAAATAGAATCTGGGATTAAGCACTAGCATGTGAAGATAAGCATGGGCTATGACCGTGAAGTATGGGGGCGGGGGGCTGATGCCAGTAGCTGCTCTGATGAGGACACGGAGGGAAGGACCACAAACACCCAGAAGTCTGGCTGTTTTATTCATTGAACTAATGGAATGTGCTTCGGAAGCCATCTGATTCAAACAGCAATGGTTTGTACTCTCCTATCCTCTGATAATTTGCTGGCAGCGCACACCTTCTGTCATGCCAAATTACTGCAGCCCTGAAGTTGTGTAGGAAAATCGGTGGTGGCAAATTAAGTGCTTGCCATCCTGAAAGAATTCAGGCATTCAGGATTGATTATTAACAACTGGAAAACTGAGGAGGCAAGGAGAAAATCATCACCTTCTACAGCCAAAGTCCCGAAGCCAGTAACCAAGTAAACATTAACATTAGTCAGACCCGTTGGAACAAAGGCATGCTTTGGCCTCCAGCCATGCACATTTCAGAGAGACAGCACAGTATGCCGGCAAACCAGAACATAAAAGAAAATGAGGTGCTGGAAAGCGTGACTCTACACCAAAGAGACACACAAAGGGCCCAACATGACACCGCCACTGCTCCAATACAAACTGGCTTTCGGTCTGTATTTAAGAAACCTCAGAACTAACAGGGATTAAGTTATTGAATGCACTTACTCCATTAGGACAAGCAGCGGACTGAGATTCAGTCATATAGGAAGATTCACCTTTTCAATCCTCTGGACCAGTGACACAATTTATGTCTCTGAACTTTAAAGAGTTTCAATAGTACATAAATTTATAAATCAGAGTGAGAAGCAGAATGAAGTAGAAAGTTCTAAAATGAAGATATTTGTTCAAAAAGTAGTAGTACTTTTCAAGAAATGAGAGCTATTGGATATTGGATCTCTCAAAAGATAGAAAATGGGAAAGGCATGATGTTTTTTGTTCAGTTTTGTTTGAAATTGGGAAAAATTAAGGCCTGGCATGGTGGCTCATGCCTTTAATCCTAGAACTCTGGGAGGCTGAGGCAGATGGATTACCCTGAGCTCAGAGGTTCGAGATCAGCCTGAGCAAGAGTGAGACCCCCCCCACATCTCTAAATTGGGAAATGTTATAGAAATTAACTTTACTTTTCAGTAACTTTAATATTACTTTCCATTTTACAATAATAATATTATGTGACATCCCATTCCCTATTTTAATCTAGTACATTCTAGTAAAATGATAATAAATAAAACAAATTAATGTAACAACCAAAAGTAGACAATCATATCTATGAAAATACATACCAGATGCTCTCTTGAGTGATTTAAAAATACTATCTCATTTAATGTTTACATTTACTATAATATGTAAATACTATCATCCCCATTGATGATAAGAGAATTAGTCTGAGTTATACATGAAGCTCAGCTTAACAAAGAGATCACCCGTGGTCATAGAGCTAAAAAATCATAATGTCAAAAAAGAACTGTCATGTGCTCTATAATCATTTAAACAGGTTGAAATAAAAATAAATAATTATATATACATAAATATAAAACAAAAACATGAAAAAACACAAAAAAGTTAAAATAAAAAATTAATTAATTAATTTTTAAAGGAATCCTTTAAATACTCCGTAATTGGTGGTGTGCTGGAGTAGGGTATGGGCAAGGGAGTTGAATTTAGTATGTTGGTCTATCAAGAGTCCTTCTGTTCACTTCCATATTAAAGTTTTACAGTAAGGTACATGCAATATATTTCAGTCCTGAGAGATACCTTTCTTAGTGTGCACACACATTTTAAACTAGAAATTGACAATAATGATTTCTTAGACAACAAATTTCCAGGTGATAACTCTTTTATACTTATGCACCTCTGTAGGTATGAAACATTCTCTAATTTATCACTAGCTCTGGCAACTAATAAGGAGGAGTAGACGCAGAATATAAATTTAAATACATACTCATTCCTAGTCTTTGACAAAGATTTGCTCATAAATCAAGACTATTACATCTTTTCCATTTATTATATTTCAAGTAATTATTCTTACATTACAGAAAATAGTAATTCGTGAAAAGTTAAATCTAAAGCTACAATTTAAGAATTATGCTGACAGACTTAAATTTTAAAGGCTCTATAGCCCAGTACACAGTCCATTCCTTAATATCACTGTTTTGCTGGGTAATAAGCCATTCTGTATTAACCAGCCCACTAACAAAGTCAAGAATACTTGACAATGATTTGTCTCCAAACTATAAAATAACTCTATTATTATTTTTATCATTAACTCTGATTTTGAAAAGTTGAAATGGTTTACTTGTATGACAAGATATAGAAGAATTTAGTACAAGGCAAGAATAAAAACCTAATAAACAATGTTCTTTCTTCCAAGATTGAGCTCATAGGTCATATCCTCCATAAAACTTTATTAGAAGCCTTCTTCCACTCACTTAACAGATCCCTGTGGGGTCACTGTACCCTACAGAGCCGTGCAGTGTCTTGAGTAATACATGGAGGGTAACAGTAGTTCTAAAACTATGGCAGAATCTTCTGGAGTGCTTGTTAAACTATAAATTGCAGAGCTTCACCCTCAGAGTTCCTGCTTTATTAGGTCTGAGCAGAACCATTTTCATTTCTAATGAGTCCCCAAGTGACGCTGATGCACACTTTAAGAAGCACTGAGTTTATAGTGTTTCTGTTTCAGTCTGCCACCCACTATGAGATTTGAGACAAGAGCCACAAAAGAACAGATATGGTGCCTAGCACATTCTGGACACTCGGTACGTGTTTCTGGAGAGGAAGAGGCCCTTGCAATGTACAAAAGGAAAATGGCCATCTATGGAACACCTTCTTCATGGCCTTGAACTTTATTGTAATCTCTGTGAAGTCAATATTCTGACCTTATAATGGTTTGGTGCAGAGCACCATGGTAAGATAAATGCAAACTGTTTAAAATCAGTCCTTGATCTAGTTTCTTCTCTAAGTCCTTTTCCAAAATATGTCTATGTGTGTCTGTCCATTAAACAAACTCAGCTGAATGTATACTACAAGCAACTGAGTGAGCTAGAAAACATGGGGAATACATTGAGGAAAACATTGCTTCCTTTTAATAAAATGAGATCTGACCGTGGTGGCCATGCAGATTAGGAATGGTGACTACCTGCTGCCAGAAACAGAAGACATGTGCTAGAAACTCAAGCAGTTGAAGGAGGATTTTGAAGTGGGTAGCAGAGAGGGAGTTATAGAAATAAGTGAAAAACTACATGAAGATGATAGGCCGGGCCAAGGGAGGGGAGGTTTTTGAATATAAGACATAGGAATCGGAGCTCTTTGAACACGCTTCTGACGGAGTGAAGAGAAAGCAATCCTTGGGAAGACTAGACTTCAGGGATGGGGTAGGTGTAGGTCTGAGTAGGAGACCCGAGGCAGGGGGACTAGGGAGAAGGTTGTGAAATGGTCTCTTCAGAAGTCACTGGGGCATAAAGCAGGGGGTTGTACTAGGAGAGAGCAAAAAGAAGAAGGCAACCTCAGCAATTAAGCAATTAGGCAACTGATCAAACACAGGCCAAAAAAAATTTTTTTTAAATTATCTAATTTAATTAAAGGTTTTGAGATTTAGGAGCCATTTACGAGCTAAGGAAACAAAGCCACAGAGCCATAAAGATAGAGTCAATTTACTTAAAGGTAATAAATGAAAAAATTTAGGGACACTCACTCATAGGAGGTCCTATCAGAGCTCTAGATTAGGGGAACCCTAGCAATATGTTCCCAAAACACATACTTTTGTAAAATTTGTAAAAGTCATTTGTATTTTGAGTGCTAAAGCTTCCCTTTCTACTCCAGCTTTCCCTCGGTTATGCTCGCCCTCACACCCTGTGCCTCTCTAAGGGCGGCAGTCATTTTTATTTAACATTTGAGATTATATTTCCTTGAATTACATTAGCTTTAGGCCCCCCTCCCCGCTAAAGAAATCTGGATCTGACCCTGCAGGAAAACGTTCTGGTTGTGGGGAAGGTGTGCTCACTTTTATTCTTGGACTTTGATGTGCTGCCCAGAAATTCAGGTGGAAAAAGTCCAGCATGGGTTTAAAAATCTAGCAGAACAGTTGGGACTAGGGAAATAAATGAGAATGGTTGACAAAATTACTAAAAAAGAGAAGGCGGACAGAGGGAAGAAGAGTTAAAATAGAATTTCTGCACTCTGGTGGCAGAGAGAGGAAGAAGAAATCAGGAAAGAGGGAGTGGATGGAACAATCAGATGGGAGAAAATGTAACAATGTAGTTCAATGAAGTGGATGCCAAGGGAAGAATGAATCATAACCGAGTAGGGACACAGGCTGTTTCCTGTGCTGAAAAGGCCAACAAGGAGGAGGGATGACAGAAAGCCATTGACTCTGCAGGGGCTGGAGGACAGGTCCTATGGAGGGGTGATCTCTGGAGGAGATGTGAGAGGATGAGGAGCAAGTTTGCCATGTCCTCTACTAGGTTCAGGGACAAGCTAGCCTCACTAAGGGGCATTGGGACTACATTTTGCTGTTGCCCTAGTGACAAGCACTCTACATACCCATTTAAATTTCTAAAGCAGGTAAGTTGATGTAGTACGACCCTCAGTTTATAGATGAGGAGACTTGTCTAAAGTCATACCACCAAACAGAGCTGGAATTCAAATTCCAGGCTTGCCTAACTCCAAGCCCATTGTCTTATTCTTATGCACAACTCAATAGCACAGTATCTGTCTACCTTAACTGCTATTATTATAATATTAATGGAATTAGTCAAGTAATTGAATTTAGAAGCAGAAATGACTTGATTCTAATTTGGGGACTACTTTGTTCCTGAGGTTTCACTTTAAGTGATACCTCACATACAAATTAACATTAGGAAATTAAGACACTTGCTTCACTGATATTTTATATCTGTTTGCTTTCCCTTATCATTAACCTGATAATGTTCAGAACATATTACAAAACCTAAATGTCAACATATTACTACCTTCCCTGCTCCCCAGCTTCTGATCTGTAGCCTCTAATAAATAAAATTATTAACATTTCAAAACAAAGTAAACAAAAACTTGGAAGAAATATATCTAGCAAGTTTCTGAGTACGATCTGCTGCTTGAATACATTTTTAAAAGACATTCAAAATGAGCATTTTATTTTTCTCCTTACATCATAGAGTGCTTATCAGTTTTCATCAAAACAAAAAAATAAGCACATTATTTTGGGTTTTTTCATGTAGCGAGCTGACTTTCCGTATTCTAAAAATATTACATGTATTAATATCTTCATATTCCAACATTAATATTTAACACATGGATTAATGTATTGTGCACATTGTGCTGAGAGATGAATGGAATAAATGCCAGCAATTATGAACAAGGAATTTCAAATAAAACTATAAAACAACTACAGCAGCAATTATCCTTAAATGGTATAGTTTTCTTCAATTTAAAAATTAATTTTCTTCCTTGAATGTTTATTGAAATTTTTAGACATACTTTCTATATCTGAAGACAGCAAGAGACTTAACACATAAAATTAGAAAGTACTTTTTCATACATATTTTAACTTCTAAAAATAAGATTTCACTATTAAATGAAATCGCAGGCTGACAGTTACAGGCTCAGGCTTCTAATGGAAGAGGAAGGAGAGAATACAAAAGGGGGCCAGCTAGTCGTGAGGGAAGATCTGGATCTTTGATATATTTGAAGTTCTCACTTGAAACTTCATCTTCTAATACTATTGAGTGTGACTTACTCTCAACTGTTTCTGTATCCACTAACTTTTTACTTCATTGCTCTTATGCATTTCATTTATAGATATACCACAATTTTATTTATTTGTTTTTTGTGAAAAATAAGATTGATGCAGTCTTAACCCATGCTTTACACATATATTCTATAATTCTTAGGTTTTGTTTGCTAAGGAAATTCAGCTAGTGAAAACTGCTGCTGCTTTTCATTCTATGCAGACCAAGCAGGCAGAATGGCCACAATCAATTTTTTTTTAATTGTAGAGACAGAGCCTCAGTTTATTGCTCACGGTAGAGTGCCATGGCATCATCCAGGTCACAGCAACCTCCAACTCCTGGGCTTAGGTGATTCTCTTGCCTCAGCCTCCCGAGTAGCTGGGACTACAGGCGCCTGCCACAATGCCTGGCTATTTTTTTGTTGCTGTTCGGCTGGGGCCGGGTTTGAACCTGCGACCCCACGGTATATGGGGCTGGCGTTCTACCCACTGAGCCACAGGCACCACCCTCACAATGAAATTTTTAACACACCTACTACTATGGCTAAAATTTAAAGAACTGACAATGCTAAGTGTAAATAAAAACATGGAAAAACTGGAACTCCTATAAATTGCCAGTGTAAGTGTAAAATCAAACAACCACCTTGCAAAACTATGGGACAAAGTCTAACAAAATTAAACAAATTCCTATCCTATGTCTCAGACTTTCCACTTCCAGTGTTTAGCCAACATAAATAACAAGAGGAGAAACAAACCAAATGTGCAACCACATAAGAGTAAAAAATAAAATTGTGGTATATCTACTCAGAAATAAAAAGGAACCAATTAATGACACGTATAATATTTGAACAAAATTATGTAGATCCAAAGAAATCAGAGAAAAAGAGAATATTCTTTATAATTCTATTTATGTGTAGTCCAGTAGACCGCAAAGTCACATACCGTAAGAACAGAGTGTGGGAGGAGGAGTTGCTGCTAACACATCGCCTGAGAGTAACTTCCTAGATAGTTAAAACAACTTGTGTTTTGGCCTGGGTAGTGGCTACATGAGGGTATACATAGGTTTAAATTCCTCAATTCCACTGTATTAAAATTACATTTCATTGTTAAAAAGGAGAAATCAATATACAAAAACACCCTTCATCATTTTTCTTAACCTTATGTGGTCGGGTTAATGACATGTGTGTTCTGATTTTCCTCTTAGCACCCTGCCTGTTAAAGTGAAGAGTTAATGCCTGCTTCACCCTCAAGAGAGCATCTCGAATGAGAAGACATCATACAGCATCTTAAACAATTCAGCACCATGGCTAGGGGCAGAGGAGAGGAAGGGCTTAACAACTTTCAGTTCTTACCCTTCTCTAGGCTGCAGCTCTCTCAAGAAGGGGAAACCTCTATTCATTTTCTACTAATTCTGTCACCCCCATCCTACTCCTAAACTCCAAGACCTTACTTGGCTGGTAACAGCCTCCTGCACTTGACTCCTGACCCAGAACTGCTTGCTTGGTCAACCTCCTAATGCATTTTGTCACTTTTCATTTCAATAACGGTGATTTGAGTAGATGGTGGCTCACTATCTCCTGCCTGTGGAAATACATAAAATGCCCCCAACATGCAGAACCATCTCAAAGAGGTAAAATGTAAAAAAAAGGCTAGAAAAAGAAATAAGAGAGAAAAGTGCCAACAGAGTTGACTCCAGGAAAATGCTCAATTTCTGTATATTAATAGCACTAAAAACAAGATTAAAAGGCAAGTAACTAAGTGAGGAAAAATACTAGCCATATACACAATAATTACACTAAAGGTTTAACACTGATAGAGAATTATTGCAAATCAATGTGAATCAAGGGAACACACCACAGACTGATCAGAAAAGGTAATGAACAGAATTTGGTCAAGTATAATTGGCAAATACACCTGTGAAGATGGATGATGTTCAAACACAGTATGAGTCAAAAGGATATACAATGGTTAAAACGATGAGTTTTTTGCTTATAAAACGATAAAAATTGAAAAGAGTCATTATAATCTGGGATGGTCTTTGTGCTGGACAATAGAGGGGATAATATAAAGAAATACACGGGGCAGGAGGACTCAGTGTAAAAATGAGTATTAAAAGCCTTAAAATAACTACACCTTCTTATTTCCACATTTTTTGCACAAGTATTTATATTCAAGCATTATTATGACAGAAATGTTCATAAAATTTTTAATGAAAATAAAATGTCCAGCATCAAAACAACTGGTGAAATAAGTATGGTCCAGGAGACATACCATGTAATATCTAAAAAGTGATAATTTAGAAGGAAATTAATATCAAAGATATGTTCATGATATATTATTAGTATTTTTTTTTCTTATTGCCCAGGATAGAGTGCCTTGGTGTCAGCCTAGTTCACAGCAACCTCAAATTCTTGGGTTCAAGTGAGAATTGAACCTGCCTCAGCCTTCCCAGGAGCTGGGACTCCAGGTACCTACCACAATGTCCAGGTAACTTTTTCTATTTGTAGTAGAGACAGAGTCTCACTTTAATTAGGCTGATCTTGAACGCCTGAGATCAAGAGATCCACTTGCTGTGGCCTCCCAGAGTGCTATGATTACAGGCACAAGCCATTGCCCCCAGACTTATTATTAATTTTTTTTTTCTGTAGTTTTTGGCCAGGGCTGGGTTTGAACCCAGCTCCTCTGGCACATAGGGCCAGCGCCCTACTCCTTTGAGCCACAGGAGCCTTTGAAATGGCTGCAAAATAGTCTGTACAATTTTAAAAAATGATTAAAGACAAACTACTGAAAGGAATATACCATTTTAATGGCAGTTGTCTTTGGATATTATAATTATGGATGTTTTATTTTTTTCTCAAACTTCGCTGTTTTCCACATTTTCTAAAGTAATAATGATAATCAGTAAAAACAAATATTTACAAAAAAAAAATTTATGATCTCTAAATGACTTAAGAGTTTAGTAGGAAGAATTTTAAAACAGGACGGTTCCCTTCCTTTTCCATCTTTCCCTAACGAGGATGGACTATTAAAACAAGGCCACGTCCTTCTGCTTTAATCTTATATCCCCAAGGATTTCACATCGGAAAAGTCCACCCTCCCAATACCTCGTCTCTACCTTTCCCAACTGAGATGTTATTTTCTCCCCATTAAAAAAAAGTCTCCATAGTAATATGCATAAGGCAAGGAAACATTTTAAACTGTCAGCTTAATGGTGCACACAGGAATTATGGTTGCTCTCAGTTCAAGTAAATTTTAATGAATAAAGTAGCTTAAAAAAATGATATCTTCAAACTATAAATGGAAAACTTGTTCAGTTTCTCAGAGGCTGTTTACTGCCATGGGAGTTACTTGATTTAAAATTCTTCACAGAGGATGGCTTGGATATGGTTAGATTACTCTGAGTTAGAGTAGCTCATGAATAAAGCTGAAAGGAAAACAGCGCAGTGCTAGGAGAGAAACATAGGGGTGGACATTTAACATTCTTGGGTCTCAGAGTCGGTCGTTGTAAAATTAGGGTTGGGAAGCAGTTAAATGCTACAATCCTTTATACACCCAATTTCTAATTCCAAAGGTATATTTGTCATCCATATAAAGTCAAGAAGAATGTAGAATTTATAACTCCCAAATAACATCATTTTTGGAAAGGTATAGATGATTTAAGGATAAGACCAAGAAAGAGAAAGTTCATAAAAGATTTAACATTGAAATATCACAAACATCAAAGCAGATTAAACTTGGAAAAGACATTATAAATTCTAAAGCATTTATAAATAGGATATGATGAAATTCATGCTGAAACAACACCTGCATCAAAGCTTTCTTATTCAAAACGTTAACCATTAAGAATTCTTCTCTTTTGCTTAATAAAAAAGAAATTGAATCTTCGTTTACATTATAGACTAAAACAATCCTTTTAAAGGATATTGGGAATAGAGTACCAAAGAATGTTTGAATGAAAGGATGAAAGAAGATTGCAGATGGAGATTGATGAATTGTGTATATACAAGCATAGAACCCTCAAAGACATAACTCTACAGGAAAAACAAAGGTAATTGTACCTAGAGACATTCTATTCCATTCAAAAAAGTCTGTGAGCCTTTAAAAGGAATCTTCTTGAAGTCTTCTTCCTAGATAAATGTTCTCTATACACAACAGTTCTTTCTAAGAGAAGGGCAATAGATTTAACATATCAACACCAACTGATCTTTAGTGTGAAGGTATCACGTTTGAGACACCTGTCTTCTCCCTGGATCCAAGTCATTTTCCTGTGTTCTTTGGATACGAGTAATCACTGCTAAGAACTATTTATTAGATAATACGCGTTGGAGGCTTACAAAGATCTAGGTAAAAGCCCAAAGTTGAACAGACTAGTCATTATGGCATAAGGGTCTTGTTTCTCAACTGCAAAGGGACAATCTGCATTAGAATCTCTTGAAGTGGATGTTTATGAATGCAAATTCTTCAGCTTTACCACCAATTTACTGAATAGAATCTCTAGGGTTATAATACAGCATGTGCCGTTTTAATAAGCTCATCAGGCAATTCTGACATGGTTTACACATTAAGAATCACCAACTTCACATTAGCTTAATGCACTGCCACTTGTAAAAGACTGGGTCTCTATATGACTATAATGTTGTTATTCTTTTAAATATAATTTACATACCACTTTATAAACATTCTCTGTTTTATTCCTTATATAACCTGGTTGAAAGAGAATATAAATTGTCATTTTCCTTCCATTTTAGAGAGGTCATCACACCAGCAACTGGCTCATGTTCTTTCCAATATACAACAGATTTAAACAAAAGCTATCAAGACAGTCACAAATGAATTGCTAATGGTGGAATCACAGGCAATGTGAGAAATAGGGATTGCAGGCCCCGTATAGAGCTAGACAAAATACATATTATTGCTTCTACGTAAGTAGCAGAGGCCTCTAGGAATCTTTCTATGAACATTTAAGTATCTATGAATATTTATTGTCAGGCAATAAGATGCAACAAAAACTACACTCACTGTCCCCAGGGAATTTAATCCAGTTAGATCGTGTTTTGAAAATGTAGGGAGTGTTTCTGTAAACACATACTTTGGACATAGCTCAGCATCTTCCCTGAGGCCACTCATGAACCCTGGAAGCTTTCACCTTCACCTAGTTGGAGAGATCTCTGCTTCAGGACAAATGCTGACCCTCTCACCATGCTTCATCTCGACATCATTCTTCACACTATAATAGCAAAAGGCATTTCCAAAGTGAAACTGTCTTTGTAAATTTCTTTGTCATCCTTGTGAAGAATCAAATGCTTTAATTATTAAGTTTTTGACAGAATGTCTCAATTTTCTAAGTGCTCTTTAATAATTTCCTGCAAATAATTGGGTGTTTTAATTATATGTAGCTCCTTGTCACTGCTCATCTAAAAAACATCTCAGCCTTAGTTAAGGAAAGATGTTAAGCATGAATGTTTTCCTGGGTTGTCTGCACAAGTTGTGTTTTTTTTTTTTTTTGCAGTTATTTCAAGAATGATCAAAAGCCAGTGAGTTCATCCTTCAACCAGAATTCTCATTTCTTTTCCAAAAGACTAACTCTAATAAGCAGTAAGAAAATTAAACCATCACATTAACGAAATGTATTAACAGCCAATCAACAATCTTGACCATCTACTCTCATTTTACTTAACCGTATAAGGCAGTGTTTTTTAACCTTTTCTATCTCACAGCACACTTGAACCTATGGCTAAACTTCTGTGGTTTCTGTGGTGCAATTAAATTATGTTGATCAAAAAATTTTTTAAAAGAATATACTTACTGAGCTTTGAACTTTCTTTTGAAAATAATTAATGTCTTTCAAAACTTTGCCGGGCACTGTGGCTCACACCTGTAATTCCAGCACTCTGGGAGGTGGAGGTGGGCAGGTTGCCTGAGCTCAGGAGTTTGAGAACAGCCTGAGTCAGAGGGAGACCCCACCTCTAAAAAAATAGCTGAGCCTTGTGGTGGGTGCCTGTTATTCCAACTACTCGGGAGGCCAGGAGTATGAGGTTTCTGTAAGCTATGATGCCACAGCACTCTAACAGGGACTACAAAGTGAGACTCTATCTCAAAAATAAATAAATACATAAATAAACAAACAAAAATTAAAAAAAAAAAACCCACTTTTGCAGAACACCTCAGATCTTCTCCTGGCACTCCAGTGTGCCATGCCACACCAGTTGATAATCACTGATACAGGGTTATCAATTCCTTTCATCATTTTCTCCCACTCCAGCAGGTCCTTAGAGACTGGGCCCTTTCAGTGTTCCCTTCACAGAATCCATAAAGAGTCGCTGTCTGCGCCTCTCCTGGACCTTTTAAGGACATGGCCTGTGCTCACCTCTGTGGGCACAGAGGGAGCACCGGACTCTGGGAAGCAGCTTCCTAGGCTGAAGTTCCAGCTCGGCAGGTTATAAACCTGTGACTAAGTCAGACCACTTAAAGTGACCAGGCCACTTTGCTTTCTCACCTTCAAAATGGGGCATCTATTTTGCCCTAGGGCAAATAGAGCAAAATGAAAAATAAAACTATCACACTATTTACAGGCTTTTTGTGGAATCAATGGACTACAACACAATCCACTACTCTGTAAACCTGAAGAGCTCTACAAATGTGAAAATGGAAATGAACCAAACATCTCTCCATTGACCAGAAAGACCCCTGTCCCTGTTTTATAGAAACCTGTGATGAAGAAGGTGTGCCCATCTAGCCCATTCACACATGTGGGCTCTGGGTCTCAAAAGAGCAGCTGCAGGATGAGAAGGGCTGATGGGCCTCCCCTGTCCTCCGGCTGCTGCAGGACACGGCAGAGCCTTCCTGAGGTGTGTGAAGGAAAGCAAGGGAGGCCGGTGAAGCTGAATTTGAGAGACAGCAGAGAGTATTTGCAGGCCTCTTTCAGGGACTTTTGGGAAAGAGCAAACATGCTGCTCCGAGCAGAAGGCACTTGATAAGCACTTGATGATTGATTGGTCTCTGCAATCTTGGCACAGCTGAAGCAGTGATTTGCCAGCAGAGTGTGTAAACACCCACATTTTGGTAATAACCTAAATATCTGCATATTGTGAATGAGGAGGCTGACTGAATGAAATTATGTAAAAACAGAAAGCTCCCTGTACGTCTTGCCTTTCCTATTCTCTTTCAGACCCAGGAAGTTTTCACCCTGAGGTCATTAGGGCATCCGCAAGGGACACACGGAGCCCTGTCCTATTTTCAGGGAGCTTTTTTGTCTGTGTGTACCTTTGTCTGGCCCTGTCTGGGAGCTCCCAGCCAATGTGTAGAGAGCACAGCACTGCATTCTCCACCTGAACTAAGAATATGGTCTCTTCTATATTGTTTTTCCCTAAGGTCAGTACAAAAAAAAAAAAATATATTGTTTGATGAGTCTCACATCTGAGGAAAACAGAACACACGTACACAGAGGCCCAAATTGGGGCTCAGTGCCCAGACCCAATTGTCTGAGTTACTAACAGAACTCACTGCATTGTTTTTTTATTTTATTTTAAAAAGGCACTCATTAAAGCAGTGTTTTCTGCTCGTGCTATTTGCTCATGTGAGAATGCCTTGCTCTCTACTCACCCCCACACCCATCCTTCCCAGTTTCTATGAAGGCCCACCTCCTCCTCCTTCAGGAAGCCTTTATGGATTCCTTGCTGAAAAGTGTTCTCTGATTTCTAAACATCCACTGGGTCCTAGCACATATTGCCAAGGCATTTCTTTGGAGACCAAATGGCGGGCACTCCATCTAAAGGGTCTCCTGATTCTCTAAAACACTATGGAATGTGTGAATGTGTGGGGTAGAACGTAGACTCCTATGCTAGCCTCAGAGGAGCCGAGTCATGTCTTCTCCATGGACACTTTGCCATTATCTGTTGCCTAGAAAATCACCTTCATTTTAAGATATTTAGGAGAAAATTCAAGTTACATGTTTTCACAGATTAAACTTATTGCTTGCACCCCCATACTACAATAGTAAACTTTGGGGGAGGAGCAATAAGGATAATAACTTTATTAGCTTCTTGTCTTAAACGTATTTTGCTTTGACTAAGTACTCTGATCCTAGTGACACCTGACTGCAGATATCACCCCCAAAGACTTTGTTCAAACTTTGGAGAGTGAAAGTGATGGGGCACTGTAAAGTGACTCCATCTCAGAGTGCATATATCACCCCCACTGACGTAAATTCAAGCATGAATGTTAAGTGACTGTTAAAACAATCATTCATTTTAAGAAATTGGCTGTGTTTAAAATAATAGGTGATTCAATTACAGGTTCTGTGCATCTTTATTTGATTTAGTATTCTGAAATGCTTGTGTTCTATCTAATTGCTAGACTCTTAGTGTCTGGCTCTGGCATCAAAGTGGCCACAGTAAAAGAAGTGACATTAGCAACTCCGGGCCAGGAAGCACTATTTCTCTTACGGAAATCTCTTTCAGCTGTAATACAGCCAGGTAATAGCTTTGCGTCTGCTAACATTTTCAGAGATGATTGGGCAAAAAAAGGGGGGAATAAAAGGTACAATCATATTCCTAAGTCTTTCCTCATCAGCTCTGCCCTCTCTTTCCACACCCAAGTTTAAAGAGGCCTAATCTAAAATGTAAAAAAAATGTTCAAAGAGGGAAAAAAGCAAAAACAAAAACAAAAGACAAACAGACAAATATACCGCACACTGGGATGCAGCAATGGCCTTCACAGTGTGGACTTGTGCTTTCCTGGTTGAACTTCCCCAAGGACAAAAAGGATACAAACTGTTGGGTTACTAGATAAGAGCCTCTTGCTGACATCTGTGTCATCCTCTTTTGAATGAATCAGACACCAGAAAAGGATCTCAATTTCAACCCTTTGTCTTTACTTAAGAAAGTCAACCAAGGCAATCTGATTTTCAAGGCTCAGAAGTGTCTTCCTTATAACTAACTTCACTCCTTTCTGATGTTTTCCAGAGCAAAAAAGACTCATTGCTGGAGAGAGGTTCACCTACCACTGAGGAATAGCAGCAGTTTATCAGGTTCTATGCCAGATGTTTACACCGTAGCAAGTCTTCACAATAACCCCACAGAGGCCCCATTTTACCCTGGAGAAAACCTAGGCTCAGAGAAGGTTTGAAATTTGCTCAAGGTCAGATAGTGGATGCAGTGAGAACTTTAAGAGTTAATACTTTAACTCACAAGGGAGTTTCCCCAAATTCCATTAGTGTTATTTTGAGTGAAAGTGTGGAATCACAGCTAATAAACTGAATGAAAATAGCGGTGTTAAACTGAAGACACAAAAGAATATTTAAGAAAACCATAGTTAAGAGACTCAAACTTCAAAGAAGTTACTTTCCTTTCTGAATCTTGCCCCAACTAATAGCTTAACTTCAAAACTCATTAAAAATAAGCCGTAGATATGCTTAAATTCCTTATGTAGTCATACAGTACCATGCATATATAAAAACACAATTTGACTTTTAAAATCTTCAAGGAGTCATAATTAGGAAAACATAATTAAAATTAAAACATGCAAAGTAGTTTATGAATTGTCAGTCTTTTTTCTATATCCTGCCTTCAGAATCATACAATTTTATTTAACCATTTACAGAAGGCTTTCTTTCATCTCAGGAGAACATAGTCATATAATCAAACTCATCACCACTGCTTCCTTTTAATTGTGAATCATGGCTGCACTTGCAAATTAGTCTATTATCACAGCAGATTATCAATTTGGTGGGGAATGCTTTTGCCAACTAGAATGAAAGTAGTTAATAAACATTAATAAACATCTTAAATCAATCACTCCTTTACCCTTGATGTGGTAAAGATGTCGATTGAGATTAATAAATCAGTCGAAACAAATAAAGTGATGAGGAAGGGAGGCACAGGGAAGCCTCTGGGTGCCAGGGGTGGTGAAGAATCACCATGCCCAACAACAAATTGGAAGCTAAGAGTAAGGCGTTAAAGCTTCAGAGAAATGACTTGCTGAAAACTAGTAAATCCAGATCATTATTCACAGAGGGTCCATTAGGAACCAAAGGCAAAAAAAGCTGGAGAAAACAAAATCCTCAGTCAGAATAAATTATGTTTACTGATAGCATATGTAGAGGTTAAAACCATGGACTTCCTGGTGCACCTGCCAGGGTGTAAGTCCAGGCTTCATGACTTCAGTTTCTTACATTTGACTATGTTTTAACTTTGCTATGCCTCCATATCCCTATTTGTAAAATGGAAGAGTAACAGTACCTAGCTCACAGAGTTGTTGGGAGAGTTACTTAAGTCGTCATTTTGGTAAGAATTTAGAACAGTACCTGGCATGTCATAAACACGAAGTGATTGATGGTGCAATAAACAAATGAAGTAGTTGTCCACTCACACCATTTTACGTAGCCCTTGTTCTTTCTCTGCATAGCCTTTTTTTACTAGGGAGAATTGGGAGACTGAAGTGATCCTACAATATTTTAGACACTTCCTCACTATAAACCAAAATTTAAATTACTTCTTTGGTAAAGAAAATTAGAATATTAACTTATTTTAATAAAAAGAAAATGCAAGGTTTTGCATTTAAAAATAAGATTACTGAGGCAAAATCTTATTACCTCCAAGTACGAATAGACCATTGTTATATGTTTCAGTTCTTAGAAAAGCACCCAGACCTCAGATACTCAGTACCTTGTATATTAACACTACAAAGATGTTTATCAGAACCCATCCAGCCGTGTTCCACTTTTGATTATGGTATACTAACTTATAAGCAGCATCAAAAACTGTGTATCTCAGTCGGGTACAGTGACTCATGCCTATAATCTCAGCCTTTTGGAAGGTTGAGGCAGGAGGATTGTTAGAGGCCAGGAGTTCAAGGCTGCAGTGAGCTATGACTACACCACTGCACTGCAGCCTGGGTGACAGAGTAAAACCTTGTCTCTTCAGAGAAAAAAAAAAAAAGAAAAGAAAAGGAAAACAAACCCTGTATCTCACTTGGGACAAGTCCTGAACAAAAGAATGAATAGAGGAACCAAATACATTATTTGCATATTTAACAGCATGTCCAATTAACCACTTTGCTGACAGAGATCAATCCATTATTCATCTTATTCCAGCATATGTTAATACTTTGACAGTAGACATGAAAAATGACTGATACAGCACATTGCAATTCTGAAAATGTTAACTGTGGACTTCAAGAAAATGTAGCTTTGACTGTTGAGGAAAGTTTCTCTACTTCAACTTTGGAGAGAGATAATCTGGAAAATCAACCAATTGTCTTACTATGTCAGAATAAATGGTCCAATATGACGAGATTTTCAGAAATAAATATGAAATACAAAGGAGGCAGGCTATGAAGCAATGCCCTGTCAGTCAAATACAAAGTCCAGTCTCTATACCCATGTAGGCAAAAATTCCCAGAGGTACTTACGTTAGTCAGGCTTCTATATTATTTCTCCAAACCAGACTATAACCTACTTGATAATTTAAAAAGATAACTACATAAAAAATGACACGGATATGAACTAAAGCACTCACTAAACTAACAAAGACAAAACCTTGAAATATTTGAAAAATAAGTTTCTCAAAAAACTACACACTTCTTTAAAATGCGCTGCTGCTTGCCCAGATCCAAGTGCTAATCATTAGTGTGAGAGTATCGTGACAGTGGGGACCACGTTTTCCCCTCATGTATTTTTTTTTAGAACAGCATCATAATCATCCTTAGCGATGCGCTTTATACTTTGGAACTATCCACACTATAGATAATTCAGTCCCAGTGCAAAATTAGAGATGTCAGAATCCAAAATTATCTGTTTTAAGAAGCATCCAAAATACCACTTCCCTTAGGCAACTCTCAAACCTGTAGTCATCTAGAGAAGTATGCCATGGTGCCCAGACGGTAACTAATAGGCCAGGCAGGCTGCAACACAGAATAATTTACCCACACGAATGTTAGTCCACTGGCAACCCAGACAGGGGAAACGATCGTGCAGAACTGATGTCCAAATCAGGAAATGTCACTGCCTTGTATTTTACCACATATTCAAAAGCTGTCTGCTTAATTTTTTTCTTTCTTTCTAGTTGCTTATTTTCATACATATGTACTTTTGCCAGTTTTAGTTATTTAATTGAAAAAAATCACCAAACATATACGTGAACATATTAAAGCTTACAACTTTGCTTTAAAAAAAAAATTTAGGTCACATTACATAACACACTTAAACTGGAGATCCCACGGCCCCCTAGGATCCTATATTTCTGAATTTAAAAATGGCTACAAGACGCACAGAAGGTTTATATAAAATGTAATATGTACATAACCACCTACCTTGAAAGTACATCAGAGGAACACCTTTCTATACTGCCTCAATTACAATTCACAAATCTCACAGATATTAAGCCCACACCATTAACAGAGCAGAGTCTTCTTATCTACTTTTATATGCTTGGTGTTTAAAAGGAAGTCTGTACAGAAATCATCATCTTCTAGTCTTACAGCTTTTTAGTATACTTGTTATGATTTGATTAATAGTATTTGTTATCATGCCTGAGTATAGCCCTTCCAGCTGAATTTGAGAAGGGACCTCATCCATTAATCCTTCTCCACCTTCCCCCTTATGTACAGACTCAGGACCACAATGCAACATTCGATAAAATTTCTTGCGCTGGAATGCAGATAAAATTTCACATCAATATTGATTTGAAATTCTTACAGTTGTTAGGAGCTAACTAGGTTTTATTTTTTACTTTTTTTTCTTAAAGAAGCAATAATTGGGGGGGGGAGTGAATTGGAAAGTGATGATGGAGGGACAAAATGCAGCTCTTCCAAATTCAAATGTGGTGTCTTTCGCTCCCCACACCCCAACAAAATCCTGCCTCTTATCATATTGTCATCGAAAAGCAAAAGTTCTGCGGCTACTTATTAATTAAGTGACCCTGACAGAATCATCACCTCTCTAAATCTGTATCCTTGTCAGCAAAATGATGATCAGAAGCCCTGCCAGGGTTGTGCTGATGATTAAATGAGACACTTTACATGAAGGCACTGTGGAAATATATACTTAAAAGATAGCTGTGTTCGCTCAGTCCTGTCAAAAGCTTGAGGGAATGCATTGTTATGTGATCAACACTGAAAAAAATCTTGCATTTTGTGAGAGACTAGAATATTTAAAAAGGCTATTACAGGGTTCTGGGTGGAAAAATGCTCTGCACCCCACACAGAGCGTGAGGAAAAGACCGAGGGAAGGAAGCAGGTGCCCTTCTATGTGATGGTGCTGGGGACATCGGTGGAGACGCAAGTACTAGGTAAAGTGGACCCTGAGCCGCACCCCACACTGTAGCTCTGTGCACCTAAGTAAGTCACCCCCTAAACAATGATGAGGACAAATAGATGGCTAAGGGACTAGAATTTCATCTTTGCAAAGATACCTCCACAGTAAGGCTCTGGGGGAAACAAGAGCATCAGGAGTTAAAGAGATTCTTAATATCAAAGGATCTTAGAACTGGAAATGATCTTAGAGGTGAGAGAGAGAGAGAGAGAGAGAGAGAGAGAGAGAGAGAACAAGCATATGAATAAGGAAATAATGTAAAAAGCCATGCTCAGTATTATTACTGGGATTGTTACCATCTCAAAACACCCTGTTTTTCATTAAAAAGACGCACAGTAGTATAAAGGAGCCCCTGATGGCAGGGGATGGAAATGGACAACAGTAGCATAAGGATGATTTTCTGTATGTACAACAAATTGGGTTGCTTTATTCTCTTCTCAGAGGCTAATCCTAAGAAGAGCGGCCTTTGCTTACACAGGTCAGATAAATGAGCACAGCTCCCCCTCCCCGCCGGAGCATGGGCTGCAGGGAGGAGTGTTTATAAAGTCTCTTTTAATTATTAAAAAAAATTTTTATTGGAAGCCGATTATAGTCTGGGAACTTTAAAAATTGATGGTCTTATTTATTCTTCACTGCAATATAACTTATTGTAGTTTCACTTTATAGATCAAGAAAACATTTCTAGGGAAGGGAAGTAGCTGAGTGAGTTTACACAATGCTAGTGAATGGCAACGATCAAGTTTTCACATAGATCATGTTTCTGAGAAGGGTCCTCACCAGATCAAGCTGCCTCAATTATTTATACAGTAGTGTGAATTTAAATCAATGAATTCCTGTCTTAAAACAAATGTTATCTCTATTTGAAAAATAAAGATAATAAAAGTATGTCTTGCTAGAAGAAGTACATGCAGCAACTTGGTGGAAAGCAATTGCGCTACAAGCTCTCTCTAGAATATTGATAACAAAAGACAACAAAAAGTAGTTAAAATTCACATTTTGATGGTTTTATCAGATCAGCTCATGTTAACTCCAAGATGATTGCTACATGTACATAAAGTTTATGCCTTTTTGCATGCATGCTAGGAGATGACTTGTTTTAAAGAGAAGGTGGACTTGTCTGCTCTAGAGTGGACTCTTTCTAATGGTAGCTTGGCCATGCCTGGGATACTTGCCTCCTCTAGTCTCATCCCTGCTCTCATTAGCCCCATCATTCTCTGGACTTCCAGAGAACCTACTTCCCCCACACAAAATGCCTACACCTATAGGAGACGTTTACAGTACATTTAGTCAACGAGTGAGTGAACAATTTTAGGAATAAATCTGTTAAGGATTGTGGCTATCAAAAATGACTTTAGAATGCCAACATTACTTGGATTATGACTGATTCAAAGAGTCCTCCAAATATATTATCTGCCCATTTTATTGCAAACAGCATTTTAGGGAAACAAATTTTTTGTCCAAAAAGCTGAAGTAAAGAAAAGGTGTGGAACAGCCATGTCTATTTTAGCAGAACAACCATAACCAAGAATGTGCTGGGTCACACATGCAAATTCATTACCGTCTAATTAACATCAGAAATGAATAGCTAAATATGTCTTCCATGTGGGAAATATTGTGTGAGGTTTTGCTAACTCTCAAAACCAGCAAAAAGGGTAACGAGATCATCCTATCAAACAGCAGTCTCCTGCCTCTTAAAAAAACATCAGAAAAACACAAAAACCTCTTCAGCAGAATCAATGAAGTGATCTGCGGGACACAGAGGGGTATCAACCTTTCTTACAGTGTGAATTATTGTTAAAGGATACTGGAAGCAAAATTCTGGACTGTTTCTTCTAATGATTTCTTCTGCAAGAAATTAACCATTAAAACTACATGGAGGACCCTCTTAGTTCAACTTTCAAAACCTCTGAGCAATTCCATGACTATGGGCCATGAAACTTTGATTCTAATTCCTCTTTGATTCTGATCTGGCTCCATTCTTTGGCACATTTGTTAAATGCCTCAGTATCCCTACTGGAAAATTATGCTCAAACTTCCTAAGAAACACACCACTCCTCTTATAAGTCTAGTATATGCAGTCACAGTGCCTCAGAAAGAGACACATTATAAATTCAAGTTATAATTATTATCTTTACATAACACCGTTGGGTAACTTCAATTACAAACCAGACTTATAAAATCTGTTAACATTTTCTTCTGGGGAAGCCCTTTGCCCTCTCATAGTATAAGCTCATCACGGCAATATAATTTCCGGAGCTCATATTTGTGGGAGGAGAATGGCTGGTCCTGGTGTGCTCAGATCTGTGGTGGCTTTCTCCTCCATCTCCTGAAATTATTGAGAGACTCTAAGCTAATTTTCTGAAGTATGCAGAGGCACTTAGAAGAGCCGGAGCTGAGATGGGAACCTGAGCATTGCACTGACATCATTCTCTGCTCCCTACATATGGCACATCATAAAAGCAGTACTGGCCGAGCACACTGGTCTATTCTGGACTCACGGTGGTGGTAAGCAGCATTCTTAATCACAAGCAGGCTTGCATTTTATCATTTACAGTCACACAGTTCTCTATGGAAGCGAAAAAAACAATAATTTTACAGAGGTATTTTCACCATTTATGTTTTTAAGTACACGCAAATAAAGTAGGGCCCTGCAATGTTCTCAAAACCTGCTTCTTATATGCACTTAAAAAAATACATCCTCATCATCATCTCTGCAACTGGGTCAGCTTGCACAAAGATGTTCAGGGTAGCCACGAGCACCGCCTGCGCCCGGCAAACCTTGTAAGTGACACCTCATAATAGTGCAAATGAAGCATGGCAAGACGAGAAAATGAAGAAGAATGAACCTGGATAGTTGGCCCAGCAGTTTTCAAAACACAGGAGCCGCGATTTTATTCCTTAAAAGATACCACACCAATTTTTTCATTTTATATGTTCAAGCATATACACGTATTACCTATTATGAACAAAAATGTGATTCCCAGAAATCCTAACACAGCCTTACAGGCTGGTTCATTTGCGCATCTATGTATTTGCAATAGGCTCCAATTTTGAACTAAGCATCATTTTTACCTGTCTTGACTTTCAGCTAAGAATTAATCACATTGTCATTTACCTTTGTGCTTCTCCTTCACCCTCATCTATTAGGCTCTGAGATCCCTGCCTTGTGGGCCCTTTGTCCCAGTAATTAGCTGAATATTCAGGGAGCTTACTGACCCAACAAATTCAACATCACCTCTTTGTCATTAGGTTTTTCTTTACACCACCACCCTGTCTGCTTGGTTCCCAGACACTCAGCACTCCCACCTCACCTCATTTCTCCAGCCCCCACTCTGAGAGGCTGATTTTTCATCTTAACATTCCTCGATTGTTCTCTATAGAGTTAATATTCCTTCTTTTCAAGAGAGGGAAGACATGAAGTATTAAAAATCCACACCCCGGTTTTTCTTTGATGGGGGGAGGGTGGTTACTGACAGTTAAGTTTGTTCTTCTGATTGAAAAATCAGAAAGAATCAGAAAGAGAGAAAGCCTCTTCCAAGAGACTGAGTGTGGGGAGGGCGGACAGAGTTTTAAAAGCACACAAATATGACAACACAATGGAAGCTCGGAAGAAAGGAGAAAGTTTGCTGACCCCCAAGAATGAAACCAGTGCTGCCTCTGCACATTCTGTCCACTCTCCTCCCATCCTTTCTCTTTTTCAGTGATAGCTGCCTCTGATTTTTCTTTTCATTCACACACAGAGACAAGCACTGTTTTGTGGAGGGAAAGCAATGTTTGTAGACACCAGCAGACGGCGCCTAACTGGGGCAGAAGCTGCAGTGGTGAGAAGAAAGGAGCGGGGCCTCTGCTGCAGGGACCCCGGGCTGTCCGCTCTCCACTGCCGCAGGCGCTGTCCCCATGCAGCCGCCGCCTCTGTCTCCGGAGAGGCAGACACTCAGAGAAGGGGAAGTTGCCGTGCACGGGAGATTCTCAGCCAAGTGTTTCCCACTGGTGCAGTTAGGCGCCCCGCCCCCTTGCACCCACCCACGCTCTGTCTGTCCTCCTCCCCACCCAGCCCTGGTTTGCCTCCCTCCCACAGGACTCAAAATTCTTCACAAAGTCAGGGCAGGGGTTGGAAGTGCACCCAGGTAAAGGGAGCAACAAGCTCCTGGAATAAAAGAGCTTGTGGTGAGATCACCAGAAACTCCTGCTGGTTCAGGTGGACCTCCTCTGCCTTACTTGGCACTGAGAAGTCCCGGGTTGTGGGCTGGTGGCATCACTCCTCTCTCCCTACCAGCCACTCTTGAGAGACAACAAGGGGAAGCAGGAAGGAGCCAATTCCTAACCCACAATGAAGTGTTGCTCTATTCCACTCCCAATGCCGGGTTGCCAGAGCGACTTGGTCCCTCTCCGGTTAGACTATGCTATGGCTTCTCCTACCAGGCTAGATCCTGGCAGCACCCGAAGCTGCTCAGGGAGAAATTACACAGGAAGAGGGGCAAGGGATCCCAAGCCGAAGCAAGTCTGGAAAGGTTTACCGGTCTTGCAAGAAAGGGGGTTAACGGATGTGAAGAGGGGTGCACAACTTTCATTCTGCTCTCTAAAGAAGTGAATTTTACAGTAGAGGAGACAAAAATCGCTCGGGTGCAGGGAGCAACTCAAAAACAGTTTGATGCTTTAATTTTTGGCAGAGCAGAGAATCTGAAATAAGCATTTCTCTTAAGATTGGAGGAACCTGGCCTCACACTGCCGGCCACTCTGTAGAAGAAACCTGCCAAGTCAGTCTTTTCTCACTCTGCTCTTCGTGGTTCGGAATAACTTCCTTAGCGCGTCCTTCTCCTCCTCCAGGTAGACTTCCTGGCTTACCCCAGCCAATAGACTCATTTGCATTCCCTGGAAAGCACTAAACACTGAGGAAGGAGGAAGCAGGACCTCCTTTATCCCAGTAGCCTTCAGGCAGGATCCTCAGGGGGATAGGTTTGCACAGTTAAGCCTCTCTCGGTTCCATTTAGAAAATAACTCAGCCTGATTACCATGAAAAGGCAACGTGTATCTATGCGTGGAGTGGATGAAAGGAGTATGATGTGCACAATCCCCTCCGTGACTGACAAGGGGTGCCCTGCGTTGGAGAGGGTGCCTCGGTTACCCTCCTACCTTCTCCAATTAAGGGAAGCCGTGGGGCAAAAGGAATTGGCCTCCTGTTGAGTGAGTCCCAGGACTGGACCGCTTGGCTGTCACTGCAGTCTGGGCACACTTTGGAGGAATGTGCGGCTGGAATCTCTCCCTCCCCCAGGCCAGGGAAGATGGGCAGGAGGTGGGGCAGCACATACAGTACAGACAAAAGGTTCTGCAGAGCCCTAGTCTCTCTGGCGCTCAGGTCCCTTAACTGTGCGTGGAGCCCCATCCGGCCACTGAGTGACCTTCTGGCGAGTGACGCCCCCTTCCTGAGGGGCCCAGCCGCCCAGCCGGAGCTGGACCTTTAATAGGTGCCCACATCTCTCTCTGCCTGCACCTCGACAGGGAACGCCCCTCCCACCCCTCACCACAAACACCCGCGACGCCTTCCCCCAACCCCTTTCTATTGTCTTCAAAGAGATAAGCGGCTCCCACCAACACACACAAATGCACCTCCCTTTCCTCCAGCTCCCATTTCTCTGAGCCATAGGAGCCCAGAAGCGAGTGCAGGGTTGACAGGGGGGAGCGAGGGGTAACCCGCGAGAACTTGGCATCGCAGACCCACCGTGTCCGCCTCGCAAGGATGCCGGTGACCTGTAGATTGCAATAGGCACTGAATGATGCTTGCTGCTGCCATGGAAATGGTGGATGTGGTGCGCTCCCAAACTGGACGCCCCCCACGCCACTCCTAGGAGGCCGCTGAGGGTGAGCGGGACTATCCAGAGCAGGGCCAGGCGCCCCCCTGCGCCGCCGCTGCCGCCGCCACCCCCGGGCGAGCCCAGCTCGGCGCCACACCGGAGCATCCTCTGGTACATGGCGGGGCGCCCGCCGAGGGGTGGCCGCCGCGGGAGGCAAAGTTTGGGGCGCGGGGAGCGGAGAGGGCGCGGGGGAGCAGGCGGCGGCGCGGGGTGGGCTGAGTGGCCGGCCGCCTCACCGCGCCAGGGCACCCATCCTCTCCCTTCTTCGGACAGTCTTCTCGGGGTCCTGGAGTCCGCCGTGCCTTGCACCCCAAACAATCCGAAACATAGCCGAGGCGAATGCAGCGGGCGGGGGGCTTGTCCAGGAAGGCAGCCCCGGGGAACAGCAAGCACAGAGCGGGTGGCTGCTCCCAGATTTCCAGGGCTCCAGGTTCTCGAGAGATACTCCCAAAGAGTTTCGGGCGAGAGTGCGTGCCGGGGGGTGGGGAGCCGAGAAATTGTTTAAAGCTCCTCCCGGAGGGTCCTCACTTCTACATGACAGCCATCCACCGCGAATCCACTAGGTAAATCCATTTAGCTCTGTGTGGGGGAACTGGGGAGGCCACTTCGCCGGCCCAACCTCCTTTCAAGGGAGCAGCAGACCCCATGGAATCGAGGCACCCCTTCCCTCCATTCAGCCCCGGCCGGCTCGCCCGCCAGCGCCAGCCTCCCCCGGGCAGCGCGCGGAGCAGCGGCGCGCATCGCCTGCTCCCGAGGCAGTCTCCGCGTCCGCCGCCTCCTGACACTCACGCCCGGCGAGGGGTGCAGAGGCAAGAGTGCACCCTTATGAAGAAAGCGGGAATGGAACGGGGGAAAGACAGCTGAGAAGAAGAGGGGGACGCAAGAATAGGGGAGGGAAAGAAAGAAAAAGAAAAAAAAAAGAAAGAAAAAAAGAAAGAAAGAAAGAAAGAAAAAGAAAAACCACACACGCTGGTGAAGCAAGGGGCTCTATGCAAATCTGCAGTCTCCAAACAGCAAATCACTGAAGCTCGGATGCAATGCAGAGGACGAGCCTATGTAACGAGGGAGGCTGGTCCAGCTTCCCACAAAAATCCCCCGTTTCGCTTCTCCCTCGCATTCTCCACACATCAGAGGGACACGTGTATGGCGATGCGGGAACACCTAAAAAGCAACTCTCCCGCCGCCAGGTGATCCTTCCATCTGAATGACAACGGCAAACGGCACCCTTCCCCTACCTCTGTGGTGTAGATGTAACCAGTGTTTTCAGAGCTCTTAAAAGGGAAAGAATTCAGCTCTTTTTATTGGACCAAACTTGTTCTACCAGGTGTTTAAACCCAATCTGCTAAATATGGCTTGACACCATCTACTCAAGCATCAGGTCTGATGATCTTTTAATTACACATATTGCTCACAACAAAGCGTCTTCTTCCCATCACAATATCGTATCTCATACAAGGCAGTGGAAGTTCAAGGGGCCAAAACTCCCAAGGAGGGAAAGGGGTGAGTTAATTTGGCAGCTGGAGAAGAGGCAGAAAGTGAGAGGAAGGGAAGAGCTTCAGGAGACAGAGAAGAGAGAACTGGTATGAATGAAATTGCTTGTATTTCAGTCAACGTTTTAGCAATCTTTAAGATCTCCCCAGATCTCTGTGGAAGCCCCGTTGTGATGATCTTTCCTTGGGGTGGAATTCTGCCATTCTTTCATCCTGCCTCATAAAGAAAATAGCATCGAGGAACAGAGATTCCTAAATCTAGTATCCCCAAGGAAAAGAGAGCATTTATATTCTGTGCCTGAAACACAGCCTCTTTTACTGAAAGCTGTGTGTGTCCTGGCTGAAAGACCAGGAAAACGAACCCACACCTAAGAACAGGAATCTAGCAAAGCAAGTGGACTGGGAAAGAAGGACCAGAGGCTCTGGAGTCTGGCCGTCAGGACTTAGGACTATGTGGGAATACTGCCTTCCTTTACAAAAGGAGATAAAAACTATGGTAGGTCTAGTGGCTGGGCTGTGTGTGCATGTGTGTGCATTTATTCTGTTTAAACACAAAAGAAAACAGGCACACAAATTCTCACTAATATCTCACCATCTATATAATACATATTATTGACAAAAATAAAGTCCCGTATTATTAAAAAAAAGAGTAATAATGGGAGGATTTGATTCAAATCAGCTATTCGTCCAAGTGATCATTTAGATGGTGTATTACTACTTCATTCCAAGGGTCAACATGAGACTCTGATGACCACTATTTAACAGTGTCCAAGAGCCTCCCAAATCAAATCTTTAATGATCCAAATCTCACATTCTTGTCCAAAGTTTATTCGATTTTACTAAAAAGATAACTCCTCAGTAGTTCATTAATTGGAATAGTTGACACTTGCTAAAGAAGGTGCGCTTTCTACTACCTAAGTATGCCAGGTTTTCTGACCGTCCACACCTGCTCATAGAAGAAAGAAAAAAAATATATAGCATCTTCCACTGACCCTGCTTTTATGCTCAGATCATTTCCTTTTCATTTGTTATGTTCATAAGTATTTTAATTCACTAATAAGCGTATGAATATTCATGTTAAAAATATCAAGTTGAACTTCCAAATGAAAAGGACAATCATCTTCGCAATGTTTTCAGGACTATAGATCCACATTCTGAACTTGACATTGCACCGTGTGAGCATGGAAGGAGCACTGCATTGAGAGTTAGGACACCTGTGCTGTGCTCTTGACAAGGCCACTTACTGGTTATATCACATTAGTTACTTTGCCTTTCCCTGAGGCACTGTGGCTTCCTATCTTTCCTAACAATCCCACAGGGTAGAAAGGATATAATGCAATATTTAATGTTAGAGTATTTAAATTATATCAAATGCTCCCTACAATGAAGTCATTATGTCTCTCCACTCATACAGGTCTGGCATATGTGCTCTGATTAGCATGCATGAGACTTTGAGCTCCCTCCCACCTATAAGAAATGTGGAGCACTACATTGTGCTCCAATACCCTCCTATATGATGTCAATCTGTTCCTCCCTCCTCAACCAGATGGTAGGTTCCTGAAGAGGACAGGAGTCAAGTCTTTATTTGTACTCCCTCGAGTGCCCAGCATATGTGAAACATATCTACTCTCTTAGTACCTACGCTCAGCTCTCATTATGCAAGGTTGCAAGGTAGTTATCATAAATCAAGTCAATGGACCAGCAAATACTGAACCATTGTTCCTATGGAAACATATAGGGTTAGGTTCCTGTGAACCTCTGGCCACAACATTTTCTTCAGCTGGTCAGTATATAACCCTGTTTTTTGTGTGTTTCTGAGGAAAGTCACCTTATTCAGCATACATTGTCGATTCATTAACACTGAACTTGTGACCAGCAGCACTCTAACTCATGCCGGAATGAAGCTTACTTAACAGGTGTATTTTCTCCATAAGGCACATCACAACCTTTCTGCACCTAGAAATGTTAGACAGCCTTTCAGCATTATGCTTGAGGGCTGTTTCAAACAGCAAAATCACCAATAAAGAGCACAAAAATGTGAAAAATGTGATGCTAGAAAGACCTAAAATAAGGTACCTGTTTACAGTATGAGAGCTGAAATAAGGTGGAACAGAGAGAGTCTTGTTCAACCTCAGCAAGAGATGTGTGCATCGGGCTTACAGTTTTGGCCTTTCTCTGTATGTCAACTAAGGAGCACCAAAATGTCGCAGGTTACAAATAAGTTGTAGTACGGAGGCAAATTTGTGTCTGTGAATAATAAGGATCAACTGCATTTGTCATTTTCTTGATTACTGAGGAAGGATAAGGTTGACACTTTGGAAAGTGGTTTGTATAAACTAGAGCCAGGGAAATAGAATAAGCGTAGATGATTCTGATGAACTTTCCCAAGAGCACTCAATGGGAAAAGGGCTCCCCTCTGCCCGTGTTTTACCATCTGGGGCATAAGGAAATAAAGGCAGGGTTAAGGAAAGGATAGGCCAGAAATCTTAGTTTTACCAGAGTCATAAGAGCTAAAGAGAAAATATGTATGGCTGCCTCAAAAGAAGAAATTGTAGCTGTAGTCTTTCAGGCAAAGAAAATGGAGCCAGAAAAAGAGGGCACCTGTGCAAATTTAGGAGGTCCCAGGGTGGATGCTGAGATACTGAGGCTGTGATATTGTTATAAATGGCTGTAATTATCTGAAATCAGGAGAAATTCTGTGTCCAGATAGTGGGGGAAAAGTATTATGAGCAACAGCATCCCTAATCTGGATGAAGCAAATAAAGTGTGTGCTTACTCAGAAATTTGCATCTCTTCAGCTGGCCCCTGTCCTTTTGTTTACAATTGTATGATTAAAGGAAACTGAGGCATCTTCTGACAAATTGTTCTTAGGTGGGTGAAGGAATGGTTGGCAGAATCATGGCATTAAGCGAACTGCAATTTACTTTTGAAAATTTCAGCATAGACAATGTGATACACACGTGTGTTAATGGTGTTCTGCACCCCAGGACTTTTCATCAGGAACTTCTCCTCCAATATCTCAGTCAGAATCACAGAGGTCAGGGGCGCCTTCTAGAAGGCTTGGGCGATTATCATCTCTAATCCTGATCTGACTTTGCTCATTAGTTAGAATATGTGCTGAAGATAAGTTATCGTTGGGAAAAGCATTCCCTTTTTAATTGGTGTAATGGAAGTAAGGAATGAATTCTTCTATCGGTGAAATCATTAATATGCAAGATACCTAGATTAGCAAAATGTTTTATAGACACACCTCACTGCTACTTCATTAGAGGAGGTGAGTGTAACACGCCTTTCACCCCTAGCATGAGGAATGGTTCCAGAGTAATAGTAAGAACTTATTTGTAGCTGGCTTGACTCTGAGAGATGTCAATGTATTTGCTCATTTAATCATTACAAAACAGTCTGAGGCAGGTACTGATGTTGATCCCTAACTGTTCTCTGTCAATCAATTGTAAGAGCTGGTGAGCTGGATGCTGCCACTGAATTAGTGTCATATTTGCTTCAGGAAAACCTATTTTTACAAGGTTTTTTTCTTTCAGGCACCTATGAGAATACAGAGCTGGGACCTCTTGAAGCTTCTAGGGCAGGCTATGGAATCTTACACCTATGTATTGATAAATGTCTCTTTCTGTAGTAGAAGTTGGTCTGGGACTTGCACCCATTATGAACTATACTTGTGGGAACTCTTTGAAGAGTGGTTAACCTTCGTTCACTGCTAACAACTATAGTTACTGAGATCTACCTGAAAGAACCTAAGAGTTGGGTGTGAACTGTCTGACGTTACAGCTCACGATTTGCAATGAACCAGAGCAAGGCAGCCTAAGTTGGTCCACAGTGTTAAGAAATGGGAAACAGGTTTGAAATCTGAGGGGAGAAAACAAAGGAAATAGAGACAGAAAAAGAGAGTGAGTAGAAGGGGGAACAGGTGGGGAAAAATTGAAAAGGACAGGTCATTTCAAATTATTTTTCCATATTCCAAAATCAACCCTTTGTCTCAAGAAGCAGGATAGTTGTCAGGCAGACACTTTCAACCTTTTCATGTTTTTCTCAAGCTTAATTGGAAATCCTTACAGCTCAGTATTAAGCTTTTTAAATAGAAAAGCAGACACTAAGAGTGGCAGGGGGAAGTGTATATACAAAAACCCATAAGCACACCAACCTCTTAAAAATTGGAAATGAGGAGAGTTATCAGTCTTGCATTTCACATTTCTACTGGCATCAGCATAAAGAAAAGACAAACAGACCCTCTACCTGCATTTCTGAGTTAGAACTGAGAGAGCCAAGAGGAGGACACTCAGAAATGGGTGTGTTCCTGGTGAATTGTAAAGATAAGCCCTGATCCTGTTACCTCTATGGGTTATTGCAGGCCCCTTAGAGTGTTCTGAGAAAAGATAAGAAAGAAGAACAAGAGCATAAAAGACAGGAAGAAAAAAATGTCAGGGCCAAAAGCAGCTCTGAAGTTTCCCTGCAAACCTTTTATTATTCAGATGATAAACTTGTGTTACAGAAAAGTCAAGTTTATTTATGGATGTGATTACTTATCTGGAGGTATATTTTTATCTCCCACCACCCACAATCCAATCACAGATATAGATCTGTAAATTCAGTCAATTTAGCTGTTACCTAGCACCTCCAGGCTAATATAACAAATCAGGGGAATTTTGGAGGACCCTATATGAACCAATATAATCACCCATTCACTCAAATTAAATCAGAACCTGGGTGTAAAATTTGACTTGGGAAACATGACTAGATTTATTTAAATCAAGGTTAGTTGTGTTCAGGATGAAAGTATTTTATAGTCTCTATCTCTTCTTTTATCCTATTTAGTAAAAATTTCATATATGATGCCCTGTGTAAAAGCTGGTGTCGCTATAACTGCATATTTCAGTATTGTGCTGTCTTTCAGTTGGTATCGTCTTATGTTGTTTGTAGAATTCTTTCAACCAATCTGTGGCGTTGGCCAATTTTTCCATAGGTTCATACGCCTTTAATTTGAATGTGTTCATAACTTAGTGGGAAGCATGTAGCTAGAGTGGCAGACTGACTTTGAATCTGAGTTCCACTGTTTTTATTCATGTGACATTGGGTGTGATGATCCCTTGTGCCCTAGTTTCCTCATCTGGAAAACCACTAAGACACTATAAGTAATGGACAGAACAGTTTCTAAAATACATATTAAACACTCAGTAAATGTAAGTTACCATCCTTTATTCCTATGTACTTATTTTAGTTTATCACTTATACATATGTACCTTTTTATACTAAAGGCCTAAAGATAACAACCTGTGATGCAGTTTTTGATTTAGTCATATTCTAACTCTCCACACTTGGTCTACAGTCAAGGTTGGCGACCTCTCCAATAGATTCTGATTCCAGCTTTTGTTTCTCTAAGTCTGTGGTATTCTAACTTGAATCTGCATGGGAACCACCAGATGAGTTCTTAAATCACAGGATTGCTTTGGTTTGGATTGCTTGCAGCTTTGGAAAACCCTAATAATTTGCTTTTTTATCTAAAAAGTTCCCAGGTAATGTTGATGCTGCTGGCCAAAGGGAACAAGGCTTTGAGAATCACTCCTCTATCTGAATGTCAAGGTCCTGGACACTGGTTTTATTAACCAACACATGGAGATCTTTCTTCTTAGGCTCCTTACTGATGATCTCACCTCTTTTTAGCTTGTCCTTTACAACTGCAGTCAGATTACTGTACCCTAAACAATCTTTAAAATGTGTCTTCACGATGTGTGCCATAAAAAACTATTTGCCCTCATTTCATACCATGTAACTATAAACTAACCGTAAATTCACTTTAGTTGGGAAAGAAAAAAAAGACTAGTTGGTTCACTTGCCCATCTTTTGTATTTGAGCTCTTCTTTGGTTAGCTTTGCTAGTGGTTGTGGGCAGGAGCTCAGACAGCACAGGGTTCAGTTCCTCTACCCACTTACTAGCTAAGTGCCTGGGGCAGTTTATTTTAACTCTGTTTTCTCATCTATACAAAGGGTTAATAATTGTAGGGTTGTGAGGATTAAATAAGTTGACAGATTTAAAGCATGTAGAGTAGGCCAGGCATGAGGGCTCACACCTGTAATCCTAGCACTCTTGGAGGCCAGAGTGGGTGGATAGCTTGAGCTCACAGGTTTGAGACCAGCCTGACCAAAAAGTAAGACCCCTGACTCCACTAATAATAGAAAAACTGAGGACAGAGTATCACTTGAGCCCAAGAGTTGGAGGTTGCTGTGAACTATGACATCACAGCACTCTACCCATACTGATAGGGTGAGACTGTCTCAAAATAAATACATAAATAAATAAAATAGAATAAAATAAAGCATGTAGAGTATACAGAATAGTGTCTGATGTACATTGTTATTATTTTCTTCTTTCTTTCTCTCTCTTAATTTCTTTACTTCAATCCTTTCTTCTCTCCTTCCTTCCTTCTCTTTCCCTCTTTCTTTTCTTCCCTCCCTCCCTTCCTTTCTTTTTTCTTTTTTTTTTTTACTCTCTTTTTTACTTTCTTTTATTTACTTTATTTCTTTTTTACTCTCTTTTTCTTTTTTTTTACTCTCTTTTTTACTTTCTTTTATTCTCTTGTTCCCTCCCTCCGTCCTTCTATTTTCCTCTCTTTTTCACTTCCTTTCTCTCCTACAGTCTCTTTTCTCCCTCTTTCCTTTCTTCTCTTTTCCTCTCTTTTTCACTTTCTTTCCCTTTCTCGTTCCCTCCCTTCCTTCCTCCCTTCCTTCCTCTCTCCCCCTCTCTTTCTTTTCTTCTTTCATCCTAGAATAAGTTATTCTTTTCCCTTCTTTTATAGCAGGAATAAGACAAAGTTTATGATAATACTTGTTTCCATATAAACCTAATGCTGGTCATCCAAATAGTCACCATAATAAAACAACCACCACCACCACCCAAGAAGTCCCTTCCATGTCCTGGCATATCAGACCTCCAGTCCAACCCAGCAGCAGCTATAGGAAAGACCAATGCTATATACCAATGGATCTATGCCTGCATTGCAGGGCACAGGATATCATACACAGCCATCTCTGCAGAAGAAAAAAGGATGAGATTATTGAGAACAGAACCAGAATTGTAAGGATAACTATAAGGCAAGTTAGCATGATATTAAGATTAAGGAATAATTTGCAAGTTTGTAGTAAATACAGATATTCAAACCAACAACAGAACTCATTCACTATGTGCTTAATTTCCTGAATGCCCAAGCATTTAGAGGCTAAACCAATTTGCTCCATCCTTATGAATATATATCCTGCAGCATAGATTACCATTTGAATGCACTAAAAAGGAATTGAATCATGCAGTTTGGATTGATTCTCTAAATACCTTCATCTGGGATCTATCACCTAAAACCCATCCAGCCTGGGATTTGTTAGATTACATATATGTTATTAGATTATACAATTTGTTAGAAAATATTTTGATGTTAGTACTACAGAGAAATTGTTACAACTGTTCCATTATGAAATCTCTTCTCCTGGTGAAGTCACAGTTCTTCAGCATGGTAGTTTAAGCCCTTTAGAATTTGCTTCCAGGCTCCCTCTTCTGTCTTGTCTCCACCTTTACCTCTGCCACTTCCCCCAGAAACACACCAGGCTTCAGCCCCACAAACCTCTCCCTCTTCCTCATTCTCCCTTTAAGCACATTGCACTTTTTTTGTTCTTTCTTTGACATTGACCATACTATTCTCTTTACAAATCTCTTTTCTCCTTTTCCCCTCTCTTAACATCCATTCATTCCTCTACCAAATTTTAACACATACTTCTCTATCACAGCGGTAATCAACCTGTGGGTCGCAACGCCTTCGAAGGCCGAACAATCCTTTTACAGGGGTCACCTAATTACATCCTGCGTATCAGATATTTACATTATGATTCATAACAGTAGGAAAATTATAGTTATGAAGTACCAACGAAAATAATTTTATGGTTGGGGGTCACCACAACATGAGGAACTGTATTAAAGGGTTGTGCCATTAGGAAGGTTGAGAACCACTGATCTATCAGATAGTTTTCTGAACTCTGATATACTTCTGCTGGTTTCTCAAGTACAGACTATTACAAATACCTGCAAAAGACAAACAAAACCCACCAAGATATGGAATAAAGTGTTCATGTCACTGCTGTGCTGAATGAATGAATGAAGTATCAAAGCTATTTGTAAATTCTCTTCAGTTTATCCTTGTAGGGTTTTGGTGAGTCCTTCCTTATTGCCTTAAATATATAGGAAATTTAGGCTGAATTTTAATTTAAATGCTAAGTAAATTGGTGATGAAGAGTAATGGAATTCACTGTCATCTTTCCCTGCTCGTGTTATAAACAGATGTCTTTCTTTACCATACTCTGTGGGGGAAAAAAAAAGAAAGAAAATACCACCAACCTAATATGCTTGCTGCCAAGTCGAATTGCAGAACAAACATTTATAGCCAACTTATAAATCCTTGACTATAGGGTTTTATAATGGAAATACTGGCACCATTTTCTCTATAACAATTCAAATAATATTGCTATAGCAAAATTTATAATGTAACATATTTCTCTGGGATGGATGATGGAAGAATAGCTATAGGAGTTGGAAAAAACTTTCAGTAGCTCAATTCCAATCGCATAATTATTCCAATAGTTCAAGTCTCTTGGAATATTTACTTCGAAATGAGTACGACAGGCTCCCAAACATTTATTCTTAAAAACAGGAAATTTTTTGATACCTATATAAGAAATATTTGACCTCTGAGACATTTTGAAAAATCATTAATCAGATTTTTTTTTTTTAACTGTCTTCCTTTCGTGAAAGAATTACTTTCCGTTACATTTTCTCTGTTCTGGGTTGAGATGATTCCCCCAGAGTACTGTGTGTTTATCTTGACAGGTGTTAGTAGATCTTCAGACCTCTATGGAATTGTTCCTGGTTGCGCTGAGGTACAGCAGAAAACATTACGCCTGCAAAATAATGAACTTACCTATTGCATTCTAAATAAAATAAACCACACATCAAGTGAGATTAATCTACTAATGAGTTCCTAATGACGCTTTCATTAGGCATATGGTGTGGTCTTCAATATTAACACATGATAATGTTAAAAAAAAAAAAAAGCTTGATGATTTTTTAAAAGCATACCTGATGATTACCTCATATATTATTTTCAAATAAACTGGTTTACCCTAAGACTGCTTTAGACACCTTATCAAAGAGAACAAAAAACATTTCAAAGGGGTTTTTTTTTTCCTAGTGTCTTAACTTCTATTGCCCTTAAACAATTAACACTGGATTTGTTGCCTCAGCTTTAAGGGAGAGACAAACTTTTAATTTTCTGTGTGCTGCAAAATATTACACCTTAATAAAATTTAGGAGTCAAATACTGAGAATAGGGCTATTTTGGTCCAATTCATAGTGGATTGCTCTAATAGTACTGCTACTGCCTAGCACAACAAATATCAGTATAATTGTTAAAACTGTAGACTTTAATGGTTAATGGAAAATCAGAGGCAAACAAAATCGGGATCACTTCATATTGGTGATATTTTAATGTACCATTTGTCAAAGACAAAAATTCAAAGCATTTCACAGCAAAACTTGTCTCCTGCAGAAAATTATCAGGTTCAGAGCATGCGCCATCCCATTCCAGCTAACATTTAGAGTAGCATATAAAAGAGCTACAAATAAGTCACATCTTCATTGCTTATCTGTGCCAAATTCTTGATTTCCCATTTCAGGTTCCCTTGTAAATTCTCTCCTACTTCTGTGTAATTGCAGTTGTCCAATTGAGACTAGGAGATTTTATCAAGCATGCATTTGGTTATTATTATTTAAATTTACTCATTTTAATTATTATTTATTGTCGAGCTTTACAGAGGCAAGAAAACAGACATGGTAACTGAAGAGCCAAGGTGGGTCTTTTCTCCTTTGGCAGCAGCAGGCAGGCGTACAGAAAGCAACGGATCATGAAGAAAAGCAATTTCCTACTTAAGAATTAGACAGTACCCTCTTTTGTACTGTTAAATCAAAGTTTTACTTATTTTTTCAAGTAATACTGATTTTTTCCAATTTACATAAATAGTCTCTAGAGAAACTGCAAAAGACCCCAAACACATACCCATTCAGCCAATCAATAGAAAAGATTTAAAAAAAAAAAAAAAACCTGCTTTATTTTGTACTGCGTTGAACAAGTCTTTACACAGAATGGGGGAAAAATTCAAACTCCTACTACATAAAGGAAGGATAATTAGCTTAACAAGGAAGCATTTTTACTGATCCATGAGGCTTTTCCCTTTCCATTTTTTAGGAAAAATATAGGTGATTTTTATCTTGAATTAGCTCACATTTACTAGCATTGGAAAATTGAAAACTATGTAAATTTCAGCAAATGTTTGCTTTACCTTTGAGGTTCACACTGATATTAACACTGCTGTCAGTTGGTTATAAATTCAGATTTGAGAATACTTGTAGCAGAAAACTGGAGACTCTGAATTATCATGTGAAAATCCTAATCAATTTTAAATGGATTTGCATTCTTGGAGGGGCAAAACATACTCTGAAATAATAAAGTCAAATAATATTATGTTACCATACAAAATATGGGATGGAAAATGATGAGCCTATTTTAACAGACTATTTTTTAAAGGTTTGTTGCTTATAGGAGTTATGTTTATGGAAGTTACACATTTTCTATGGTGAAAACTGTCATGTCATATAATTAAGAACAAAAGCTCTCTATAGTCTGATAATAGGGTTGTGATAAAAACCTTATAATTTATTTCAACTTATGCCTCAGTTGTCCAGTTATGTCTGTCTAGAATCCTTCACACTGTTAACAGATACCTGAGAACAGTGGGTGATGAGTGGACGCAGCTTTAAGCTATGATTTTAATTGTCTTTCTTCCCCTAGTTTTCAAAATACTGATGCTATTAAGTCATTGTTAAGCACAATGCCCTAAAGAGACATTAAAAACAAGCAAGTAAATATATTAACAGAGCAGCAATTTCCTGTTTTACATATAATTCCCGAAGTGAAATTTGCTAAATCTGATGGAATAACCTTATACACACTAGGAAATTATTTGTGAAAATTAAAGAAAATAAGGACCTATACAGAGAAACAAATGATAAGAGAGCAGATCTATAACCAGGCAGAACAGAATTTAACCATTACAATCAAGTAATCGTGGAAGGCTAAAGTCAGTCAGTGTGGCTGAAGTAAGTAAATTTAGAGGGATGAATGTTGTTACTTTCACCCAACCTAAGTCTCCAATCCAATAATAAATACTAAGAGATCAGCTGGTGAGTGAAGTCTGAATTTCCTGGGCTGAAGAGTAAAAGAAAAAAAAAAAAAAGCTGGATCTGCTGACAAGTCAGAGAATGGAAAATATGCTGATCTTTCCCAGATTAAAAAAAAAAAGAGTATACAAATGATCTGACTTGTAATGAGACTCAGATCCAGTACTAAATAATTCAATAGTCTCCTAAGACTTACTAGATATTATCTATTTAGAAATACCGAGATTCATTTTGAAAATCAGTGACTGCTCAATTACTATGTTTATGGAACAACCCTGCCCTTTTCTTTCTTGAGTTATCAACCTAAAAAGTTGTTGTTACAGATTACCTCTAAGCTTTGTACTAAATATCTATTCTGTCTTATCTCTGAAAAATAGAGCTATCTAGGGGACAGGGATGAGATGTACAGAATAACCATATGCCCCACTAAACGTACTTATTTTATTCAACTTCCTTGTAGTCAGGGCGCCCTGGTAACCCAGTTAACATCTTGAGTAAATGCAAATGGAAGTCATTTAGGAACGTTCCTTTCTTTTCTTATTATTTTTAAGACAGGTTTTGTATTGTGCATTCCTTTTGCTTCAGCCAGAAAACTTGCTCCAAATGCAAAGTTAATTCCTATAAACAATACCCGTTTTGAGATTATGAGATTGAAACCACACATGATACAGAGCAAGAAGACAGAAAGAGCCAAGAGCCTTGCCACCTGCTGCACGAGTTACACCAGCCCTGTAGCATCTACTTTGGGAACTTTTATTAAATTCAAAAAATAAACTATCTGTTTAATCCTATGTGAGTTAGGTCATCAGGCTTTGGAGGCCAACTACGTATCTAATGAATATAACAATTTCTTGGAAGGATGATTACTCAGGTGAGTCAGCCACTGGGGGCAACCAAGTTTTGGGAGGAGACATTTATCTTTTAAGGAAAGTAGATAACATATGATTTGATTTGCATTCCTTCAGAACCACATGCATTTTAGGAAAGTCAAGACAACTGCTTTGATACAGAGGCCACTAAAGATAATAACTGGGGAAAAAGGCTGTCCAAATCTACTGAACATAAGACAATGTCTTTGAGCAAAGAATGCTTATGGGGCAGAGGGAAGTGGTTTTTTTGTTTTGTTTTCTTTTCTCCCCCTCTTTCTAAACATGCCAGGAAAAGGAAAGATAATGTTCCATCTCCTGGAGATAGAAAATTAGAGTTTTCTGGAGACAGACTCCAGCCAGGTAGTTATGTAAGTTAGTCTTACTAGTTACAAATAAGTCTTCCCAGGTAACACACAGTACACTCACAGGTAAGTGCAGGCTGCTTTGCTATGTATTCATTCATCCATTTAATCATCATTGTATCAAATTGTTTATTTATCTAACAAATATTTATTGAATATTTACTCTGCAACAGGACTTGTACTAGGTTCTGGGCTAATCCAGAAAGAAGCAGTCAAGGGCTCAGTTCTAGCTGAGGAAACAAGCCTTTGGACTCACTGACTTCTCATCTGGAGCTGGGCCCACTTCAATCCTCTCCTGAAGTCAGAGAAAGGATGATATGTACCTTGTGACTTGTAGAAACTGCCCTGCAGATGAAATCTAATTGGAGCTAAATGAGTTTTCTCGCCTCAGCTAATATAGCTTCATACTCAGAGAGTCCCAAAGCAGCAGCGTGCAAACCTCACACCTCAGTCACGCTTACTGGCCAGGTGCTTACCACCTACTTGGCAAATGCTGTTTATGAAGTTTTTAAAAAACATTGATCCAAAAAAAATTCCCTTTCTTTTAATATTCTGTCATTCTGCAAGGCCACTATTAACTGTGACATGCACATGCAGTTACGCGTCTGTCTAAGGAGGTTCAATTGCCCCAACTCTTGGGCACCACCCCATGATTAAATGCATATAAGCAACAAGTTCTTGATTTGGGCAGTCAGAAAACTGCTGTGGCATAAGATCAATAGTTACATCGCTTACCAAACAATGCCTTTGTCATGGCTTCCTACAGTCCTCCAAAGCCCTGATAAATACTTAAATCTACACTTGTTCTCTCTTCTGTGCTCATGTTCACGCATGGGAAAGCAAAATTTACTCAGGAAGATTCCAGAGGGCATGTATCTCAGTGAAGATAGTTTAAATTATTGTAGTGTACAAAAACACATTTGCAATTGACCGGGCATTCTCCTCATCAGACTCCCATATTATTTCAGAATAGGAAAAATTAACAAGCATGTATGTAAAATCCTACATGAAGTTTTGAGAAACTCCAGAGCACAAGCTCAAGATGGGGAAGACTTACTCCTGTAGTTTAGTGTAAAAAATAACCAGGGGATTTTACTGAACAATGATGTAATAAAAGGTCAGTTTCATGGAGCTGTGTAAAAACAGGTTTGCATGATTTAAATTCTAGTGTTCAACTCACGGGGGTAATGATCATTTTTTCTGAACTTTACCTAAAGCACACGTTTTGACTTACTCGATACCCCACTTTAAAAGATACACTGGCAGACAAGGGAGTGACCAGATTGCCGTAAGAGCCAATATATCCAGGCTGGTCTGACGGGCACTGAGGGAGATAGTGTAGACATCTGAAATACTGTAAGGTGTTCACATAGAAGCATGGGAGGCTTATCCGTACTGGCCTTGTAATTACAGGAAGGGCCACTAGGTAGAAATAGGATAATAAAGGAAGCAGATACTGATACTTGACCTGAAAGCTCCAGGAAGGGAGCACAGATTTGGAACTATTCTACATTTTCACAATGGAATTTCTCATTTATCTTTCTACGGTGAGACCTTGCTTCTGAATATTTCTTTAATTAAAGAAATAATGGAGTTTGTAAGAAATAATGAGCCAGCATTAGTTCTAATCGTTAGCCATGAAAAGTAGATTCCCATGTAAGAATGGAAGAGAAGGAGCCAAAGGAGCACTGCGGAACGTGTTTGAGTGCACTCAGGGAGGGTAAGCGGCTCACCCCCAAGCACTTCCTTTGGGGGGGTGATGTAACTGTTAATAATAAAATGGACTCATGGTTATAATCTTACACATTTTCATTCACATGTCTTTAGCTCAGAGAAAGGAGCAAGTGGTAAACACATCTCAGCAAATGCAAACAACAGTGTTTAAAAAAGGTGCATGTAAATCAAACAGAAAAACAAAAAAAAATAAGTACATTAACTTATTGAAGAATATATATATCCTCTGTATTGTCCACTGGAGTCTTCTGTACTTAGACTGTGCCTACTGAATTATAGATTTCTGATGAAGTTCATTATGTGTGCTCTATTGGATCATAAGTATAAAGAGTTTTATCACCACTCAAATTAGACATGAATTCTTATCCTTGGATGTCAAATCACATGGGTCACTCATATAGGAAGTTAAACAAATCCTACAATTCCAAATAAACAGGCCTCGATAATTTAAAATGTCATGGTGTTACGTGTTGTCTATATTCTGTTAAAATTGATGGACAGCTACCTTATGTACTTTCAATCTGGAAAAGTAGCCCCTTTCTGATATTCTTTTTGATTTCTGACTGTAATATCCCTCCATGATATTCCCTGTGGTATCAAACACCCACATATCTGAAGCTAACTGGCATACTGATGGCAGGTGATGCTAAAATAACTCCTGACCCTCAGCTCCAGGAAGAAGGGCTACCTAAAGCAATGCTCAGTATTTCTGTGAGTTCTGATGCTTCTTAAAGTATGGAGATGAGCCATGATCTTATTCTCCCAGGGCTGAGGTGGAGGACAGTGGTATGAACTGAGCAAATTAAGAAGGGGAGGAAAGGCCATGAGGAAGGTGTAAAATGAATAATGACCATGGCTAACGGGTAAGAAACATCTCATTCCCCACACAAGAAAGCTTATCTCAACTCCTCTGTCTCCCATGAAGACTCCGCCACTCTCTTCACTTACTTTCTGTACGGTTTACTTGACATGATTTGGTTACTGGAGATTGTTCTTCCATCTCTGTAGGTACCGACATTGTCTCCCCAACTGTATTACAACCACTTTAGAGCAGGCTACTTATTTTACATTGCTTTGATTCTCCGTTTTGTAAAAAGGTATTTCTTTCAAAATGCAGCCTACTGGCCTCTTACAACACTTGCGTACAAAGCCATGATTTAAAATTGTACACCATTTGGGTTTACTGAATTTCTGGGGATATACTCAAGAACCTGCATTCTTTTTTTAAAATTTCAGATTGATAATGATTAGGGTACAATGTTTGCATTTGTTAGGTAAAGTCTCTGTTAAGAGTTGTGTCCTGCACCCAGGAGTGCCATGTCCCCTTACGTGCCCATTAGGTGGGAGCACACCAATCCCCCTTTCTCCTCCCCTGCTCCTCCTCTCCCCAACATGAATTGAATTGAGTTTTTCCCTTGTGTGGGCATTTATCCGTTTGTCTACTGGCTTCATAGAAGAATGTGTTTCAACGCCATCAGGTTAATAAAAGATATGTAGAATATGTTTTTTAAAAGGCTGAATAGTATTCCATATACCTCAATTTGTTAATCCATTCATGGGTTGATGGGCACTTAGGTTGTTTCTACATCTTGGCAATTGTAAATTGAGCTGTGATAAATAATCTAGTGCAAATGTCCTAAAATGATTTTTTTCTCTTCTGGGTACATGCTTAGTAATGGGATTGTGGGATCAAATGGAAGGTCTACTTTGAGTTTTCTGAGGATTCTCCATATTTCTTCCTGACCAGGTTATATTACTTTACAGTCACACTAACAGCAGGGGTCTGTGTTTTAACAAGAGACTGGTGCTCATAAGTGTTTGCTAACCTGAGACTTGGCACTGAGCAGATGCTCATAAATTTCTGGTGCTGTGTTATGATGATGCTGTCTGGTATGTCTGCATGTATTTAGGAAGAACCAAGAGATGTCCATTTGTCCTGGTGTCCTATCTTTGCCATTAGCTATTAGATACCTTGAGGGTTGATGGCCTTCCCAAACATCTATATTTCCTTTTAAATTTTTTCTATAGCAGTAGGCACTTTGTAGAATGAAGAATGAATTGTAAACAATTGTTTATGTTAGGGAAGAGGAAGAGAAAGGCAGTGGAGGAAGAACTGCTTCCCCCAAAGAAAGAAAAAAAAAAAAGATGGGTTTATCATTGGGAGGTATAGAAAGAGGTGTTATTCAGAAAACTTCTTTCCTCGATGGACAGAAATTTAAAAGTGCTAATGAAATTTCTATTTAATCCTTTCTACTTATTCCTTTGTTCTGCTTTTGCTAACACTGAAAATTACTGCTGCTCCCCAATAATACTTTTGAGTTGACTAAAGACATTCTTGTGTGAAGACTGGCCACAAAGGACTACCACAACAAATTGGTCCTATGATAACAAAGAAATGTTCCTCCTATTTCTCCTTCTAAAATTAAATTTAAGAAAGTCATTTTAATTTCAACATGCACATGTAAGATTGTATATGTATGTAAGTGTAATTTCTTCACATGAATACATCTAGTAATAATCTGTCAATTAAGACCAGTGTTAATGAGCTATAAGATAGACTCACCTAGACACCCATGGCTTTGTCTTTTATTACAAAAGGTGTTCCTTAACACTCATGTCTAACTCCACACAAACTTGTACGTTCGTTTTATTATTTCAAATAGGCAAAAGTCAAAGTTGGAAATTTAGACTTCAGAACACATAGCTTATGTCCATAACAACAGGGAAATGAGGTGTTATTATCTTTATATTTTAGGCTTTACATTTTTTAATTTTGAGAAGACTCTTACTCTCCACTTTCATTTGATTATACTGAGAATATATCTTCTATTCAAAAATCACTTTTTAACAAAAAATTAAATATATGTATTTTAAGAATGAAAAGACCTATCCACATTAAAGATTATCTAATCACTACACCTTAATTATGAGGATTCTGTGGCCTAGTTGGGTTAAATGATTGACTCAGAGTTGCAAACTTAATTAAATTATAGATTGGATTCTCATCCTGAGACCTATGAAAAAGCTTTAAGAGGACCATGAACCTTCAAAACCATATGCAAATCATATGTATACAACTGTTTTTATGGAGAGATCCACAACTTTATCTGATTCTCAAAAATGTCCCTCAACACAGTCCGTGTTTTAACTATAATTTATGAAACATTTACTAGTTATAAAATATTAAAGATCGTATAATCTAAACTTCCAGCTAATGAAGGGCATTCCTTAGATAATAATTATGGTTAATATCATAACGTCTACCTTAAATCTTAACATAATTGATAACCAACTATTTCTCATATTATCATGATTCAAAGGTCTAATCATTGGAAAGGCCTTCACATCTTTGAACCATATTATTTCCTTCCTATACTTTCTCACATTGGTTTAAGTACTACTCTTTGGAGCCACAAAAAAATAAAGCCACTTTTGCTTAGTCAGAATATCTTTCAAATATTTGAAGATGACCGTTATAGTTGCTTCTCTGGTTGTAAGAGCCAAGATCCCTCAGTATTGTAGTCATCCTTTTAGCCTCAAGACATGTAGGAAGGGGAAAAACACATTTAAATTTGTCAATATTCTCAAATATATATTGAATACAGTTACAACTATTTAAATTACACACAAACTTTATAGCCACCCCGTACGCACACACACACACACACACACACACAACTAAAAACTATAAATAATGGTCCACTTGCAGTCTGACTTGTCCATGATTCTCTCCCTCTATTGGCTATATTCCCATTTTTGCTGGGTGGATCGTGGTATTTTATTATCTAACTGGGAAGATTAGAGGCTAATGAATTTTCTAGAAGCAAAGCAAAAGATGTGTACATGGCCATTCAGACTCAACTCTAGATAATCACATTTCCAATTTCTATAGTAATGATGTTCACATAAATAAAACATTGGAAATTTCCAAAAAAGAAACATTAAACACTTTTATTTAGAGGAATAATCTAGCACTTTTCCCAGAGACTGAGTAAGAAAGAAACAATGGAGAAGCACAGATTCAGAAAATGAGTAGAGCAAGGAAGGATGAGTTGAGTACAAAGGTTTTCTTTCTACTTTAAGTGTCTAAAAAATGCTCTTCAGGTTTACTTGATTAAAAACTGCTAAGCAACCCTTTTTTGCAAGACACGATTACAGTGCAAACCACAGTAATGTAGCAACAATCATGCAAATAATTTAAACCCAGAAAATGGACAAGATGAAAAATTTGAGTTCCCACTCCCATTGATTGTTCATGCTAGCATTTCCCAAAGATAGTTAGAAGCAACATTGATTCTATCAAATGCTCAGGGAAGATAAAAGACCAGTGGCTAAATATACTTCTAAAACATCCCCCACGGTATCTGTATCTTAGTGATTTTCACTACAAATTATATATTTCAGGCTCTAAGAACCTCCCTTTTTGAAGACATCCATTAGCAACCTGCAACACTATTCATTCCTCAGAACACACTCTAACACTGCTGTGCCACACTGCTCTAATTAATCAAATTTCTGTCAAGTCTCCACTTCCCTTTGTTTTTTGTTTGTTTGTTTGTTTGTTTGTTTTGGTGGTTTTTGTTTGGTAAGGGCTGGGTTTGAACTGGCCAACTCTGGCATATGGAGCTGGCACCTTACTCCTTTGAGCCTTAGGTACCGCCCTGCTTTGTGTTTTAATACCTCACAAGTGTGAGTAAATCTGCTTATTCTTGGTAGTAAGATCCCATTCTTCCCTATGACAGTTCCACTTCTGCAGACTCCTTATGAGCCACAGCACACACTGATGAAGAGTCTCTGTTATGATTGATTAGATTACACCATTGACTTCTTTTCCCCACAGATCTAGATCCTGAAATCAGACTGGAAATTGTTCTTGCTATTCCTCTTCTCCCTCCAACAACCAGGCAGCTAACTGAACTCATCTCTCCCCTATACCCCACACTTTCACTTGCAGGGAGATTTAAAACTCTACTTAACAGGTACATTGAACACTACTCTGGTAATAGGCACACTCATAGCCCTGACTTAAGTAATATAAAGCTATCCCTATAACAGAAAACATTTGTGCCTTCTTAGTATATTGAAATAAATAAAAATAAATTAGAAATAAGTGAAATAAAGTAAGAATGATAAAAATTCAGATTTGTAAGGAATCTCACTTAGACCTCAAGATCACATTGGGTGCTTTAATTCTATTTTCCAGAGAGTTCTGTATTTGAATAAGAAAGTAGGCACACATTCTGTATTGTTTTCCGAGAATGATGGAGAGTAGGAGGTAGGTACACAGGACAGTATTCAAAACATTTCTAGGTCTTGGTTTTAATATCATCACCAATGGTATTATGATCATCATGTGTTTTTAAAGTCCTTACATTTCAACATCATATTAAAATATCTGCAAGGGGTCTAGAAAGTGTTCTGGATTTGCTTCTAAATAACTCAGTTGGAGGTTGAAGATTGAAAGGATTTCGGTTAGAGAGAAGCATTCTTGGCCTACCAAATAAATGTTAGACTTGGGTGCACTTCAGTTAGTCTTTCTCTTTATATTTGCATATGAATAAAATGACCTGTGATCAAAATTAAATATGATAACAAACACCAAAATCCCACACAGGACTGCCAATCCTCACAAATAAATTCATAGACATAGGTGAAAGTGTTGGAAAGTTTTTGCCAAGTGACCAAGGCATTCACTACTATAACTAATAGTTTATGCATAAGCTGTTATGATCAACCCCAGGCACATTTTCTGTTTGAGTGACTGACCTCATTGGGGCAAAAAGAAAATATTAAAATCACCATAAAACTATGTAATTACTCGCTGCTTGGAATTCATAATGGTCAGTATGTAATACAGAATTTAGAATTCTGTCCAATATTTTGAAACAGTATTTTCAAATTCATATTTTGTAAATTCCAATTTGAATGCTAGCAAATGCAACAAGTTTCTGTAAATGCTTTTGAGTTTTACAGCCTTCCTTTTGACAGATTTCTTAAGTTATGGAATGCAGCCATCAGCAATCTGTAGAAACACGAAATGCTGCAAGTCTATTTTTATGCAGCTAGGATCAAGTTACTAAATGGATCAAAAGAAATAATTTCTTTGAAGAGGTGGCTGTTGACACCAGTGCCCTAAAAATAAGTGCAATTTTGTGGGGACAAAAACTTGTTTATATCTCAGAGAAAGTAACTATAGATATATTTTCCATATATACACTTGCACTCAAAATATATTACATGAAGTTCTGAACATTTTTTAATATGACTTATTTTAACCTTCCTTTTATTAAGAGGAAAATTTGTATGCTACCTCTTGAGTAATTGACATAGATAAAAACAATTATTCCTACCAGGCTTAGCTTTATTGGGTCAAAAATGAAAACAATGACAATCATTCACCCAATTCTTACTTTGTGCCAAGTATCAGTCAAATACTTCCTAACATTATTTAATTTGATTTAGAACTAAATTTTATTTTAATAGCTGTTACTGACAATTTTAAAGAAGACGAAGCTAATTCTTAGTGTTTTAAGTGTAACTTTCCAAAGTTTACAGAGGTCCTCTGTCTGTGAGTTGGAATTTGAAAGCTAGTTAAATTCCAAAGCATTTAATCACTAACTTATATGCTATATCTTTATGTTAGATAATATTATCAATGGATTCAAAAATATAGGGAACATGTTGAGAAACAGAAGAGTCTTGAAAGTATCTTTGAATGTGAAAGTAAGCTTGCTTACCAAAAATGTAATACATTTGAAGGTCAAAGCAATAAACAAAGTATAGGGAAGACAACAGAGCTCAGATGCGTGGGAGTACCAATCTATCTAAATAATATGATATTACATAATTTTTTAAACACAGTAAAAAGTCAGAGAACAAAAAAATTCAGAGAGTTCTGTAGGACACAAGAGGAAAGGTTGATTTAAGAATACAAATGGAAACCCTTAAAATATTTTTTAAAGGAAACTCCTTCAGGCTCTGAAGTTAAAAATAAATACAACTTCTTCACAGACAATAATAAACAAATAAACAAACCAGGTCTTGAAATAGAATTATACAGTCTTTGTCATAGAGGACAAAATATCCTCTTAGACACTGACTCATTTAGAACTCTCGCTGCATAATAGCAGAGGCTACAGCAAGACTTTACTTTCAAAGTCCAGTAGGAGGGATCAAATGACCAGAAAAAGTTTATTGCAAAAGATAATCCAAGTAAAATCATTCTGGGCATCATCTTAAGTCACTAAAATAAGAAGCAAAAAGCTAAAAAAAAAAAAAAAAAAAGAAAGAAAAAGAAAAAAAGAAAGAAAGAAAAAGAAGAAAAAAAGAAGAAGAAAAAAAACAAGATTCAATTTCTGTAGATAACATATTAGAAAAAAGTTTTACTCTGCAATTCAATATTACAATATATAACTATGTTGCTGAAGGGGAATATAAAGGAAATGGTAAAAAGATCATCATTTTTATTATTTCATTAATACCTGAAGAACTACATATACATATTGCATTTGAAGCTCTTAAAAGACTTTAAAAACAGTGTAATGACTTAGAGACATTATAAAAAGTAGAAGATCCTTCCTACCATCTAAGTCTGAAAAAGAGGAAATCAGTTTTAATGAAAGTATAAAACTTAGTGGTCCGGGTTGTGAATAAAATTATTTGTCTCCATTTGTGTTCTACTGGCTTACTGCTCCACCCAAATTTGATGCAAATGAAAAAAAAAACAAAACAAATAAATAAACAAAAACCAGGTAATTATAGTAAGGCTTCCAAAACATTTCCTTTCAACCCTGCAATGTATTTAAGCTCCCCGGGTTCTGTAAGTGGATATATGCAAACTTGGGTGAGGGCTGGAGTTCTGGGTTTTGTGGACTCAGTTCTTGGAACAATTTGATATTGGAGACAAAGGATGTTTTTATATATGTTGTTGCTCAAGAAGGTAGGGGCAAAGCTATTTTTGTCACACAAATTCAAATCATTTAATTCAAAATGATTTAAAAGAATGTAGCACTTGTAAGAGATAAATTTGTGAAAAGACACAGAGATAATTTTCCGTGTGGCTGATGACTGATCATGTCATTAGGTGGGCCTTTGTTCCCTTAGGACCTGGAAAGGACCTGAATCACAGATTTTTAAAACTGAAGAAGTCCTTAAAGATGACCCAGTAACCATTCTAATCCCTTCAACTTATAGATAAGGTGGTAAATTCTAGAAAGACGAATTTATTCTTCATGTGAATCTCAACAAGTCACATCACCTGTTTGGGCTTGTGTACTCATCCTTAAAACATAAAGTTGGAACCAGTTGATCTCCAAAGTATCGTCATGCTAAACACGAGATGATTTCTTAATTTATCAAAAAACTGAGTTAATGGCAGACGATAAACTGAGATCTCAGTTCCCACCTTGGCTTTGTCACCCCAGTCGTGTCCTGCCATTTGCTCACATATTTCACTGTGAATTTTCACATACTTTACCTGTGAAGTTTATACATGAGAATGTGGGAAGAAATTTCTTTAAAAAGGGAGAACTCACACACATTTTTGTAAGGCAAATTTGTGAGTCAATATCAAAGTAGTTGCATCCGAATGTTTGTGTCAATTCCAAACAAAGGCAATGGGAAGTGGGAAAGAAGGATTGCAGCCCTGTCAGGTACAGCTGCTCCACAGGAGAAACGGGAGAACCAGCAGTGATCAGAATTTAAAAATAATTTTAAAAAGTTCAAGCTCAATAATATCATTCAGCTCTTTGACTTTTAGGCATCTGCCAAGAGTTATGGAATCTTGGAAAACCTTGACAAAACAGACACAAAGGAGAAGAGAATTGCACACTACACGTTATTCAGGATATTGTAAGCTCCATCAACCATGGAAATATCCATTTGTCAGTAACCCTGCTACCTAACAGAGTGGAGGCCTCGCCCACTAGCTGGTCAGTTTTCTTTTTATGGGATTTTCACAAGTAGAGAGGTTTACATAGTAACGCCATAAGAATCTGCTGTAGATAAATTCTGGTATTCACTGAATATACAATTGCGTCTCTGCTTATGATGGAGTTATACCCTAATAAGCTTATAATTGAATTGAAAATATCAGAAGTCATTTAATATACCTAACGTACTAAACTCTGCAGCTTAGCCTCGCGTTCCTTAAGTGTACTCCGATTACTTTAGTCTACAGTTAAGAAAAGCCATCTGGCAACACAGTGCATCACCATGGGTGTCAGTGACGGTGTGACTGCCACTGCCCAGCAATGCAAGAGTGTCATAGTACTTTCTTTTTGTTTTTGCACAATTACAAAGCTGAAAAGTCACCTAAATTGAATCTTTGTAAGTTGGGGACTATCTGTAAAGTTAAAAAATCACCTAAATTGAATCTTTGTACATTGGGAACTTTCCATAAAATCGAAAAATCACCTACATTTAATCTTTGTATTTTGAGGACTGTATATAATGATTAATAAGAGGGAGAAAGATACAGCAATAGATGTAGATGGCCCATTCCTAATTTGATAAATAGTTCAATATTTTCAGAAAAGTGATGGTAAATCTGAAATTTGTGGTGGAAATTTAAGATAGGACAGATAACTTTATGAGGGAAATCTTTCCTGACCCATAGCTGGCCTAAATTATTTTCAGATAAGGCAACCTTCCTTCACACAGTTCTGCTTCTAGGACTTTTCTCTCATGTAGGAAGTTTTAAAATAATTTATAGAACTGTCTGTTTAATGTACATATTCCTAGATTTTTCCAGAGAGGTCACCAACCTTACTTTGCTCATTGGCACAGTCGCAGAGCTTGGTATATAGTGTTTGTCACGTGGCACGCATTCAGTAAATGTTGAATGAAAAGATGTTTGTGTTTCAATGTGTTTGAAAAGGACAGCAATGGAATAAAGAAAATAAAAGACTATGGCAAAGAAGGAGAGAGAGAAAAAGGCATAATTCAGAGGAAGAGGATAAGATTGATGAACAGAGACAGCTCTATGAAGATGACATTCAAAACTGACCAACTGACCCTCTGTTTCATACCTGGGGAGACACAGGTCAAATCCCTGAGCAGAACATACTCACTTTCTATCTCTGACACACATACATTTTCCTAGGAAGGGATGGGGAAAAAAAGAGGATAGAAAATGAACATTAGAAAGACTGACAGGGAATAATAACAGTGAAACAGACCAACTCTATTGTGTATGGCTCCACAGCGGAGGATTTTCTACCTCCCTGAGAATCAGTCTAGCTTGCAGGTAAAGTATTGACTGGTAGGCAGAGCACTGTGGCTATAAAATAGACCACTGAGCTAGGCAATAAAAGGGAAAGAGAGAGAGAGAATAAGAGGTCTAATGTCTTGTTTATGTCCTCTTTATAGCATCTTTGAGAGGCTCTGCAGTCCCACAGCTGGCTTTAGTTCATATGCTTTTCTGATTAAGGCAATACATACCAAAGCAATCTAATATTAATGTGCAATTTGGAAAAAAGAAGAAGGGGGTATAGAAAAGGAGGGAATCTTCATAAGCGGTGTAACTAAACAGTAACAGAACGCAACGCTTGCTTAATTCTTTAAATACGTGCTTTATCGTAAGTCCCTCACACATTTGTAACTCACTTTAAACACCCAATTCTACCATATTGTGTTTAGTGACACTAATCTTTGTTTATTGCTCAACCCTTTGAGAATAAGATTATGGTCCCCATGAATAGCAGTAACCAGTTTTATTATTACGATCCTGATCACAGATTTACAAAATCCCTAAACGAAAAATAATGGAAATGCAAATGACAAGGATAATATTCTATATAAATAAGATGTGAATATAAATAAGAATATGAAAAATAACTTTATTCAAAATGAAGTGTGAAGTTTGATGAAATGTCTCTGGAAAGATGAAGTGTTCGCTTAAACTTTTCATTAAGAATCCTATTATTGTTTTTAATCTTAAACTTTGGATTTCCACCTTATAACTTTACCACTGTGAAATTTAGAGAGCCTATAGAAGTTTGGATAATAGATGCAAATGTAGATTGACTCAAGTGAACAGCCTTCCCCATTACTGGGAAAGGGTTTTATATATATATAAGTGAGAAAGTAAAGTCTTTTTTTGACTATTAAGCAAAGAATACATCTTAAGAACACCACAAATTATGCTTGTCAGAATATTCAAAAGAATCATTCTGTGTACATATATATGTATTCTATATATATGTGTACATATATATATATTTGTTGTTGTTAAAGAGAGCCCATTTTAACTATTATTGCAATATTGAATAATGTATCGTGACTGTCTCAGTTGTCAAAATGGTCCTAAAGTTTTAGAAATTTTTATTTATTTATTTATTTATTATTACTTTTTTTTGGCCAGGGCTGGGTTTGAACCTGCCATCTCCGGCATATGGGGCTGGCATCCTACTCTTTTGAGCCACAGGTGCCACCCAAGTTTTAGAAATATTTTACATATATGACTCCAATCTTTAGATTTAGGTTGATAATAACAGTAGAGTGAATAAGTGAAAAGGGGTGATTGTAATTCTAGCCCAGTTATTTACTACTGTATGCAACTGAGCCTCTGTTTTCTTATCTATAAAGTGGGGAAAATATGCACCTACTAGGGACTGTGTGAGGACTGAATAATGTGCCTTGCACAAAGCAGATAGCCTAGTGCCCAATACATAATGTGCACTCAATAAATGCTAGCAATTTATAACTATAATAAGTGATTGTTAGTATTAATAATAAAAGCCACCCATTACAGAGCGGTACTGTTACCATCACAAAGCTTGATGTCTATCTCAATTCTAAGAAGGGCTATTTTCTACCTCCTCTCTTCTCTGAATTTCTACTTATGCCATATTATCATCACCAATAAATATTTCTTGTAAGCTTATTAAGCATAAGGTATTACATTAGGCTCTCTAAAGGACACAGCCAGAATCAATCATTCTTTCATGCAGGCTACTACCAGATCTGGACTTCCTCTATCATGGCAGTAATATTCTATTTTGTGATGATTTATTTGTATCTATTTCACCCACTGGATAGTGAACTTTCATAGACAGGTCTTACTCAATATTCCCAGCATCCAGGGTAGGGAATGTTTAGAACATTATAGAAGCTTATCCAATGTGGAGTGAAAAACAGAACACTCCTCAACTCAAAAAGCTCAAGTTGAAGAGAGACAATGTGTACATTTAAAAAATTATAAATTAGGCAAGATTTTACATGTTTAAAGAAAATAATTATCTTCTGTGTGTCAGGGGACTGCTACTGTTAATTTATAAATGAAATATTCTATCATAATGACAGTATTCTGGGTGGTTTTATCCTACACTGTATAGAAAGGAGTGGGTTGCAGAAAAGGGGCAAAAAAAAAAAACAAAAAAAAAACTCTTATGGGATGAATTAGCAAAGAGTACCTGGAGGAAGAGTGTGATCTTTCACGGGGCCCAGGGCATGCCAGTAGTCTTATTAGGTTTGCAAAGAAGCTGACAAGGAGAAATTGAAATTTAGTGAGAAGTCTAAAACTACTCAACTCAGGCTTTTAAAACAAAATGAAAATATGCTTTTGGTTGTGGAAAGGAGCTAGAGTGATACAAAATCACATCCAGGAAAATAATGCCCATCAGGAGAAACTACCTCCAGATATTTGTTATAAATGCAAGGTGAAAAGAGCCACACTTTAACTAATTGCTGAACCAGCCTCCTGGGACTTATCAGTCAACTAGCAAATATGCTCCAGGTTAGTTTAAGTCAGCTGATCAGAAGGACTTTTGTCAGGAGTAGGTTCAGAGATTCTGAAGTCTGGAGCAGGCGTCCTCAAACTAAGGCAAATGAGGTCCGCCGAGGACATCTATCTGGCCCACCGGGTGTGCTTCCCACCGCTGCCTGTCCTGCTTAGCAGACAACTCGTCCTGTTCCGGGGCCTGTAGTCTGGCCCTCCAATGGTCTGAGGGACAGTGAACTGGACCCCTGTTTAAATAGTTTGAAGACCTCTGGTCTGGAGCCATAGATGTGTACAATGGGAATGACCTAAGATAGGTCCTTAGGCTAGTGTAAGACCTACGATTCCCAGAGAAGATTATTAAAGATCAGACAGAGAAGTTACATAGTCTTCTGACCAACCTTGGATCTGCCCAGAAGAGCCACAGTAGGAAAATGGGAAGTTCAAGAGTCTGAGAATGTAAAGCTCAAGAGGGTTGATTCACCATGCCTGTGAAAAGGGACAGGTGGAATTTAAACTAGACCAAAGTCTGAGAAGATTATCCTGGCTTTCAGTACAGGCAGAGTAGAGATGGGCTCCATCACTCATCAGAACTAAGAGAATTAGTTAGGAAGGAGGTTATAAGATAGTCCTATAATGATACTGTTGAATGAATTACATAAATGAAAATCTTACAATGAAGATCAGAAATCCTTACCACTAGTATACAATGCCTGTACACACTAGGCTTTCAACATTGTCTTGCTAAAATAATTTGTGGCAACTCTGTTACTTCCTCATTGTATTAATGTTAATTTGCCTTTAAATAATATCATGATTATAATTTTAAGATAAAAGTAATCTTTCTCATAATATTAGGTCCCACATGAGAAATAACAAATAATAGTTAAGTACTGATGATCCCAAATATCGATCAAGAACTTCATAGACTCTGGTTGCGAGTTGTCATGGGATGCAAGAGGGGAAATACTAGTGGATGCTAGAAAAACCAAAAGTCTTCCCTTCTTCAAAAGTGTAAGGAAACAAGGAGAAAATATTTCTCCTGGGCATCATTACTTATTTTTTGATTTTATTAAATGCACACAGCATGCCAGGTCAGAAATAGCCTGTGTCCAAGAAGCTTCTCCTCCTGGACTGGTATTATGTCTCCCTAGACAGAGATTTATCATCAGTGTCCAACATAGAAGAGAAAGTTCAGGATGGGAAGGGACTAGGGAGTGGAAAGACATACTGTGGGTTTCAGTTATCTCTGGATCTTCATTCTAAGGAACGTCATAGCTTTTATTAGGAGTGTCCCAAAGGCCGGACTGACTCAGAGATAGCCTTCCATAGGAAGGCTGCTTGAGCTGCCTTGGGTTGGCCATCCTTTTTCTCTTATTCTGGATCCTTAAGCTATTTAAACCCAGAGTATTTAGTTTATTCATGTGCATGTCCTTGCTTTGTTTTCATTTTGTTTGTTTTTGTTTGTTTGTTTTTTAGAATTGTTCTCATTGCCATATACATCCTTAGTCCTAAGCAACCTGAGGGTAGCAAATATTCCTTTTCCTTTTTATTTATTTCAGGGTCAGTCAGGTTGTGCAATAAATAAATACAAATTGAGAATTTCCTAAAACTGTGAACCTCAAGTCAGGTCTTTCTAGTCTACTATTCTGAGGATTTCAGTAGAGGACAATTAGGGTGGAATGTGGTCTGGTCTGATCATTCAGTGTTGAAAGGTCTTGGGAGATACTGGGGAAGGTACTTGGAACCCAGGTATCGACCTGCCTGCTTGTTTCTCACTCTAATTCACCACTACTAGCCAGTGCAAGGTGAATAATGGCAGAAGGAGGAACTTTTCGTAAAAGGGAATAGCTATACCATTGTGAGGAAATCTCTAAGTGGTCTGAGGTCTCTCAGGCTCAAAACAAATGAGATTTTATGAATTCCTTATTTATAAAGTTCTATTTGTAATTGACACACAATAATGCTACATATCTATGGGGCCCAACGTGATGTTTCTCAGTACATGTATGCATCGTGCAGTAGGTAATGAGCAAAAGACGTCTTAAGTATTTCTTTCAATTGTGCATTGAAAGACCTCCTCACACCTCCCACATTTTCCTCTTTCAGAGAGAATAAACCTAACAAAAGAAAATTGGGTTAAGAGTGGGAAGAAAATGGGTTCTGGTATGCTGTGAAATTAACTAATCCTATGCATGGACAGATCTTTTGCAGTGCCTCTTTCCCTAACTGTAAGACTGGAGGACTTGAACAGAATGATCTCTTATAGATTTTTTCAGCCCTCGTAGTAGTTCATGTTGCTAACCAAAGCTACTCTTGACAGCTTCTTACCATTGGAGAAAGTCCTACGAAAAAGACTGGCTGCGAAATACTAGCCAACCTTCCATCCTTTTAAGAGTTCTGCTGTAAAAGCCAGTTGAACTGGAGCTCACGTCTACGTGTGGTACTTGGCTAGAGGACCAACCTTTGTCATATTGTAAGGATGAGAAAGGAAAGAATGGGGAGGGACCTTGTCTCCAGCCAATTGTTACTACACATACAGTGATCGGTCAGTTCTAGGTAACCTCTTGCCTATTTCTGCCTTTTGCCCCAGAGTACGGATTTCCCTAAGTGAAATAAACCCTGAAGAAGAAGTTAGCTAGTAGATGCTTTTCTAACTATTGACACAGAGAGAAATTATGGTGGCTTAAACAAATGAACAAACAAAAACAAATGCATCCTCTCCATAATGTATTATTCAGAGCCCAGTTTAAGTTTTTAAGTTGCTAGCTGTCTCCTTTTCTATTGAATTCTTCAGGTCTATGGATAGCTCATCTCTCTCTCTCTCTCTCTGTCTCTCTCTCACAGACACACACACACACACTTCCCCCAACTCCACGTCAGACCTGGAAACCCCATTGACGTTTGCTTATCCTGACAGCATGTACGTCCATGACTTTCACACTTACTTCTTTTTTGTGCAATCCATTTTAAACATCATCATTATTACTTTTAGAGCCCCACACAACCCTGTCTTGCATCTCTGTCTTTTTCTCCACCCCCACACACGGGCCTGTTTCCTCTGACTCTCCCAGGTCTGTCTCAGCTGCTGCTGAGAATTGCCCACCCACTCAACTCTTGGCAACTAATACATCACTGTCCCTTCATCTTGGAACAGGCTTCTGATCAGTGTGTTTTGAGCCACCTCCGAACTTCAAAAAGAAAGAAAATTCCTCAAACTCCATCTGTTTAGAGAAACCGTCTAGTTTCAATGATCAGTCTCCTCACCATTTTGAGAACTCTCCTACCACTTTGAAGTGAAATGTAAATACTAATTCCTTCTTCACACACATGTCAGCAAACACTTTAGTGTTTAATCCAAACACCCCCAAGGTATACTTAGAACAAAAAATCTTCAATTTCTTCCCATTTAAAAAATGGGATTGTTTTTGTGCTGAATCTGAAGAAATGAGTCTCCATGGCAGGCTGAGATCAAGGCAAGAGGAAGAACATTTGCATTGCTCTGGGCAGTGTGGGGCCCAGACACTGTTCCTGCACACGCGGTTAACAATTTACTTCCCTCCACAGTATTAAATCTTCTCCTGTCAGAGCCTAATACATCAAATATTCCGTAGACCACAGCGTAGTTAACTTTCTCAAATGACTTCCTTCATTCAGGACTGCCAGAAAGCATTGAAAGCAGCAAACCCCAGAAGTCTCAGTGACATCTACATTAAGCTCATGAAACTCCCGTATTTGTCCCACCCGGGCATGCTGGCACCTCACACCAACACTGTCAGCGGGGAACCAGCAGGGGGCAGCCGTTTTGTATTTCTTTTTCTGAACGGCACATTACTACCACTTTGATTCCATCCCAGCTGATTCCCTTTCTAGGAAACTTTCCAGAGTCTTTCTCACACTGCACGAGTTGTTTTTTCCACCTGCCTCCCTTACAATACCACCAACTGACATTATCATAGTTTCCCACCCTGGTCAACAGTTTAATCAATTACTTTGATAAAAATAACAGAAGGCATTCTTTTTAAATTTGTACAAATGACCCCCAAATGGAAAATCAGTCTTAAAATAATCAAATTTCAGAAATTTCCAGAAAACTAAATATTTATTATTAAAATTCTGAAAACAAACAAAACTTGCTCAAGATAAGTATTTAAAAGGTTACATAAACTATATAAAAATAATGGTTACATTTTACCACTAAAATTAATAATATAAATACATATCTGTTTATAAATATCAAGTATCTATATATCTCTAGATATACAAATGTTTATACATCTCTACATAAAATATTTCTGCATTTTTCTATTTTACTGATAATAAAAAAATTATTTCTCTCATGACTGAAATGCATAAAGATACCGGTCACCCAGAACTGATTGCTATAATGAAAATATCATTTGACAGAAATAAATTTAAAATTTTCTGCACTTAAGATTTAAAATATAAAATCTGTAATGTACAATATTAGAGATTTAACTTAACAGGGAGGCAGCCAAAAAAGACCTTAGAAATTTTAATTAATGGTGATCACAACATAAGCCAATCATGAGATTCAGCTTCCATAAAAGCCAGTGGTTCATAGAAGATTATTTCAATTAGTGACTCTTACAGGAGAGGGAGTTCTGCTATTGTCCTTCTCAAGTTACTGCAGGATGGAAGAGCACAAGTCTTGGTGTGATTACAGATTAACAAGATTATAGTATAAGCAAGTATATCTATCCATTAAGGAGCCCCCAAATTGAGGGGTCAAGCAGAAGGCAGAGGCGAGCTGGCAGGGAGGTGCTGGCCAAGCCTGCACTGGATGGCTACTAGAACAGTTTTTTTTTGAGACAGTCTCACTATGTCACCCTCGATAGAGTGCTATAACATCATAGCTCACAGCAACCTCAAACTCTAGGGCTTAAGTGATTCTCTTGCCTCAGCCTCCCAAGTAGCTCAGACTACAGGTACGACCACAATGCCTGGCTATTTTCTTCTTCTTTTTTTTTTTTTTGAGGTTATCATCATTGTTGTTTAGCAGGCCTGGGCTGGATTCAAACCCACCAGCCTCAGTGTATGTGGCTGTCACTGTAACCACTGTGCTATAGGCACTGAGCCTAGAACCACTCTTCACGCTCCCTTGCAACTGTAGCTGTATAGGATTCCAAGTTGTAATCGAACAATTTCTGTGTCCCACTGGGTCAGATGTACATTCCCCAATGATGGGGTGGGATCAGTGCAGCGGGAGGAATAAAGGGCTAGGCAGGAGAAATACAAGATTTCAGTGGTGGCCCTGGGTGAAGTCTTTAGCCTACACTTGGATTTCAGGGTCTCCACCTGTCTCTATTTAGTGCTATGCCACCCCAGGGCTGGGAGAGGAGCTGGATGCATTACATGAAAAATTCTATCTGTTCCTTATAGAATACCACATGAGCTCTATCATCATCTTCAATTTATAGCTGACAAAACGGAGGCTTGGGGATCTGGTAGATAGTACCAAAAGTTCTTTCTGGTATTAGCATTTTCTGATTCATTGTAAAAGGGACAGTTAGAAACACCTCCGGTTGCCACCCAATCAGATAATGTTTGATTCATCCAGTAATTCCTCCTATTTTTCATGTAATACATCTTTTATTCATGAATATGCATTGGTATTGTGAACAAAACAATTGACTTTATGTGAGAAATAAAAAGCAGACAGTGCAGAAATGGGGAAAGTTCCCTTTATTCATAGCTAAAGCAATCTGCCTGATACTCCTTACATATTTTAAAATGTATTCCACTGGTAACAATTACAGTGGATTGGGAGGGTGTGGAAAGTTACTTGGCAAGAGATAGTGAAACATTTTGTTTGTAAAAAGAAAATACACTTCTATCATAATTAATTGGTCACCAACTGATTTTTTTTCTCTCACCAGGACACTGTTCCCAGTACCCTCAGGCCTAACCACTGAGAAGGCCTCTTAGCAGTCAGTTACATTATACCTCCTTAACAACATAAGAACCCGTTGTCCTTTAAAAATATATAATTGTTTTAACATTTGGATTTTCTATTTACTCATACCTAAACGGAGAACTTCTGCTAAGGTAGGGGAAATGAATGCCAAGTTCAACTCAATTCAGTTAGTTGTGCTAAAGGCTAAAATTACAGGAACAGCATGAAAAATATAATTGACAACTGAAGTACACGGACCTATGAGGCCTCTCGTCAGGGAATCCGTGATTGCTCTTAATGGCACTTCCAAAAAAACTGGTCCTGTTAATTTTCAAGATATTTTTAAACACTCGATTACTTTTAAAACAATCATCACGATTATGAACTCCCAGGAGGTTCTGAATTAAGAAATGAATACCTTTATTTCATAACATTTTACAGAACACCACCGTGGACACTAAGTATTAAATCTATGAGAGGCCTGGGCAATGCAACACAAGTCCTGAAAAAGTGAAGCCTCACGATGATTGGATAATTAATCACAGTTGGACTTCTCAGTTGATCTTGAAGGAGCTAAATACAAGAGCAGTTTATAGCTTTATTTTTTATTTGAAGCCTTTTGCTGATCAATCCCCTACATATTAAAGGCACATGCTTAGTAAACTATTTTGGAAAAGAACCAACCATGACAGGTGGAAAGACTACATTTTTTTTTTTTTGAGCATGAAATAAAAGGACTGATTGTGAATAAAGAATGCACTAGAATTGTCATTTCAGCTGCACAGGACCGATGCTACCCTACTCCTATTTACATGGAGTGCATGAAAATGCTACGCTTTACTCTTTGTCGCCTGTATACAAACCAGGGTCTGGCTTCCCTATATCCTGACAGTCCAAATATCTTCCAGAAATGCTGTCCATCTGGGTGTTGGCAGCAACTCTGAAATTTGGCGGCTTCTGAAAAAAGGGTATTTTCTAAAACGTACCCTTGCTTTGGAATTACAATTTTATGCTTCTTCAGTTTGATTCAGTTATATTGAAATTCAGGGTATTTGTCCAAACCCATCCTCATAGTCTGGGAATGGTGAGACACTCTTCCTTTGCCATATTTCAAATATTACTTGCAATCTTTCTTTGATTCTTCCATTTCCTTGGCACCCTTCTATTGAATATTTACCATTCAATAAAGGTTCTCGGATAGGAAGCAGAAAAAGAATTGCTACTTTGAGATTTTGTAGTGTGGGTAATTATCTGATTATCACACTAAACAAAATAAAACACATCTTTTGTGGCTTTAAGTGTATCCTACAAGCCACAAAATACCTGACCAACTTAACAAGGGTGACATGCTGAGTCAGTTATTTGGAGTCACCAGGCAAAAGATAAGGTCTATAGAAGTTTGAATGAACTGCCCTGCTACCCTGGTGATATGCAGACAGATGTAGGCATTTTCATAAACAGACATGCACCAGTCTCAGGGGTCTTCACTAACTGTATCCCTAAAATATGAAATAAGATATTGATATGAATACCATTTAGCCCAGGGACAATACTTACATGGTTACAGTCAGTGGGAAAATAAGTTCTGAGACAGGTCCACCAGAGTACAAGCTTATTTGCCTTCAAAACCAATATAGTCATATTTCTAGGTACAAAGAATACATAAACATATCACTAGTCTAAGTACATCTCGTGACTACCTACACATGTACAAATTTATAGTACTGACCCTCTTCCCCCTGTCTCCTGGCTATTTCAATAGTTGGTCAAATCTCAGATTCAATGGCACCTGTCACAGATTGTTTCTTTGAGTTCCCAAATTCGATTAAGTTTCCTTATAAATCCCTTCACTTTCTTTGCTGTATCTCCCACAACTTCAAATCACTAAATCACTGATTTGTTGCCAGTATCTATCTTCCTCTTTTAAATTTAATTTCATTAAGTAGGTGTCTACATTCTTTGCCAATGTATTATGGGCCTAGGAGAGAAACCAGAGCTTAGTAGATGCTCCAAGAATATTGTTGAAAAAGTTGTTGAAATAATTCAAACTCCCAGGAATCCTTCCTAAAAAGATTAAATGGACAGAGCTATGCCTGTGGCTCAATGGAGTAGGGCATGGGCCCCATATGCCGGAGGCGACAGGTTCAAACCCAGCCCCAGCCAAAAACTGCAAAAAAAAAAAAAGATTAAATAGACAAATTAAAATTTCAGGTTTTTATGTCAAACTTACATTTAGAATTAGTTATACACAGTCAATTAAATTTCTACCTCTTATGACTAGTTGACATTTATATATTTTTTGTTGTTGTTGTTCAATAGTAGTGAGGGACTGTATGACATATCAAATTATTTTATAAGTATGCATAAATTCCTTATAAATAGTCAAATCAAGTCAGAGAAAAAGCATGGATTTTCCTGTGTTTATTGTAGAAATCCCTTGTAAATTAATATGTTATGGGTTTAGCTATTTTAAAAGGATTTGACCTACGGTACCATGAGGCACATAGGAAATGTGAGACATCTTCATAAGGATGATTAAGGTTTAGCCTCAGCTCCTACTCTTTGTTTAATTTCATGCATCAAAAGGAGAAGATCCCTTTATACATTCTTCTTTTAACTTCTGAAACCTTTTCAATCACCCATAATTTAAAAGAATATTTCTTTGTAAATGTGGTAACCCTTTTTCCTTGAGAAGGACTGGTTTAGAAAGCCTAGTTGGGCTCACATGCTGATTTAATAAAAGATACAATGCTACGCTTACTGTTTTAGTTCCACAAAAGCTGGTAACAAAGGTCTTTGATCAGTGTTATGGTTTGAATGTATCCCACAAAGTTCCTGTGTTAGAACTTACAATCCCCAGCGCTGCAGTATTGAGAGGTGGGACCTCTAAGAAGCAATTAGGTTAGGAGGTCCTGCCCTTACGAGTGGACTAATGTTACTGTCATACAGTGGGCTTGCTATAAAAGTCGTCAGTTTGGCCCCCTCTTGCTCAGAGATCTCACAATCTTGCCCTTTTGCCTCTTGCCACAGGATGCTGCTATAGGAAGTTCCTTGTCAGATGCCAGCCTCAGGATTGCTCGAATCCCCAACCTCCAGAATTGTAAGAAATGAATTTGTGTCCTCCATAAATCTGTGGTTTTCTGTGATAGAACCACAATGGACTAGGACAATAAGTCTTATTAGTATTTAACAACCTAGAAATCCAGGAATGTTAAGAATGAGCCAATGAAGCCCAGGCCCATGTCAGTTATCCTAACACACCAGGGGCTGGTTTCTTAGATTTGGGAGATGTATCGCTTTGAACTTTCAGAACACTTTTCATAAATTTGGCCTTCCTAGCAGAGCTCAGAAGGCTAAAACAGAATTAAAAGGCTTTGGGGTTTGGACAGGCCAGGAGAAAATGAAATTGTTTCAGGCATTTTAGGGAGGTTCATAAGTTTGCAGAAAGGAAAAAGCAAAAAGAGTTAACAGAAAGATTCAGGTAAATAAGACTCAGATATAGAAGAAGATCCTTGGGTTTACTGAGCATTAATGTGAGGTGGAAAGAAGAATGGAACAAAAATACAGTCTTTAGAGTAACATTTTATTTGACTGGGAACATGACAAATTAGGGAGTTTGGTTATAACTAAACTTAATTTTGTTGCTTTAAAAGCAGTCTACTTTTCTTGAGAAGAAAATCCCTTGTTTCAAATTCATATTTTATTTAAAACTCAATAATAGCAGCCATCTTAAAATATACTTATTAGAGAGTCTATCATTTATTTTAAGAGTCGAATACATGGCATTAAAGATCTCAAATCGCTGGGACACTGTCGGTCTTTGTTAGAATGGAACTTTCTGGCAAGGGTTCCTATTCTAATTTATTTAATTTCCAATGTACTGGTAGAAGACAGGCTGGCTTGTAGCAAATGGATCAATGAGTCTTAATCCCAGATCTGAGACTTTCTGCTAATTACTAAGCATCTAATTTACACCAAAGAATAAGAATTAAAATGTTCAGGCAGCAACAAATGGGTTAAGGATGAATGAGAAAGAAGTGAATGCAATTTCCTTCACTATGTCTTTTCTCTGTGTACGTGCAGTTTCTATATGATTCAGAGAGGTATAGAGAGAGGGACTATCTCATTTAATAATACACTTTTTCTGATAATAAAAAATCTTATAAGCAATTGACTTCTTTTCACTTGTAAACATCTCTGCAGATTAATTTTTGCTGCTATTTAATGAGGCAGATTATGAAACCTACTTATCAATTTATCAAAGTTGCCATCTATGATAATCACTGAGGTGTCTCTTTCTTGAATTACTATCTGTTCATCACTGACAGAGCTAATCATGCAATTCTAAAAGATTGGATCACAAGGTGTATATAACAACTAGTGATAAATTATCAAACAAGCCTATTTCATAATGTTGCAACTAGCAAAAATATCCTGCAGCAGAAATTAGACTGCAAGTGCCTTCTCAGCAAGCTTTTTTGGTATCAGTCTTATTGTCTTTCCAATTCTGACAACTCCCCCTTTTGTCATTATGCTGCTAAATAAAGAGTTGACTAAGTTTGGATTGTGTACAGAGCACCACCATCGGATGCATGTTACTATACTAGTGTTTTGACAGCCCTGATTCTAAAAATTTGCCAGATGATCGGATGATGGACGGGCAATGGAAGTGGAAATGCATTACGTCATGAGAAGGTGACTTAGACTGCAATGGATACAGCAAGAGGAAAAGAGCTGAGTTTTAAAGACGTCTGAATATTAAATTCTCAGGCCAGAACGACTTTAAATTAGTGGGAATAAAAGAGAACTGATATGAAGTAATGAAGGATACAAAGAAAATTGGGAGCCACACTGTTTATATTAGCTGCGGTTGGTGCGTGGAAACATTTCACACATGATCATGTGAAAATACAAAAAAAAGGAGCAGAGAAGAGGTTTCAAATAGGTTTCTGGAAAGCTCGATCAGACCTGTGAACTCGATGGGTTGGCAAAAGCAGTGCGTTAAAAGCAAAATTAACGATGTTTAAAAATCAATAGAATTTACTTAAAATCTCTATTTCTATAAAAGTTGGAAGAATGACAACATTCTTAGGAAGAAAAAGGGGAGAACTACAGTAGGAGAATCACAGATGAACTCATGACATTTTCAATCAACAGGTCCCATCTTGCGAGGGAAACCGTTCTGCGGGCTGCGTGTTATCATGTTCTGAGTTTTGTAAATTGGGGGCTCTCTCTCTACCAAGATACATCAAATATCTGCATGCTGGATAATTCCTTCCTTTGAAACACTTTATTTGTTTAGCTTCAATTTATTCTCAGAAATCAGTCAACTTTTAGATAAAGTTGCACTTCCAACGACTCCTTGTCTGTTTAGTCATTTAATTTATCTACTTACTGGAATTTGAACTTTGTGACATTGTAGAATTTCAATTAAATATTCCAAAGTAATATTGGCTGCGGAAAAGAGAGAGAGAATTTATAAAAAGGAAAAAACAGAACAAAGAACAATGGATAAAATTAGTCTGCTCCAGAATAAATCTTTGATCCTTCTGTGAAAATTTGAGATTAAAAAGCATATCATTCCTTACTTTTATTGTAACAAATTTATTTTTTTCTGGTATTTTTATGCTCTGAATAAAATGTGTTGTCTTAGTACAAATAGAAAGATTTGAAAAATGGGCTTACTCTACTATTTCTTCATGACTTTTTCTCTACATGAGGATCTGATAAAATTACTGCTCATTTGCTGCTGACACACACAATTCCCAGGGAAAGAAGGAATAAGGGAGAGAATTAGGCAAGACAAGCCACAGGCAGCAAATAAGCCCAGGCTGTTTCCACGTCCACAGGTGTCATCTCGCACAGAAGCCACTTGGTCCTGTATGTTGCTATTTCCTAGGTTGTGTGAGTGAGGACGGTTTCTCCACTACTATAAATAAAGTCTTTGACGCCGTAGATTGTTCTCTCCTTTGCAATGCTTTATTTCCTCAGCCTCCAGGATGTCACACACTAGTTCTATCTTCCTAGCTTGCTGACCATCTCTTCTCAGACTCCTTCGCTTGATTCTACACTTTTGTGACCTCCAAAAGTCAGAATACTCAGCTTTCATACCTGCTCTCCCTCTAAATTCCCTTTCTAGGTAATTTCATGTCCTGTTGATGTAGTTCCCCTTCACCTAAGGGTGAACACAGACTCCATTTTCTGGGCCCAAAACAGCCTCATACACCAGCCTGATCCAACGTTCCATCTAAGCCGCTATTCCCAGGAAGGGGCAGACTGCAGAGAACAGGCCCACATTCCTACACAAAGCAGTTTTAAAATTAACTGCTGCTCCTGGTGCCAAATGGTCATTATTTTTCTTTTTAATTGAGACACAGACTTACCTTGTCTCCTTCTGTGGCGTGCTGTCACCTCATAGCTCACTCAAACTCAAACTCTTGGGCTGAAGCAATTCTCTTGCCTCAGCCTCCCTAGTAGCTGGGACTGCAGGTGCCTGCCACAATGCCTGGCTATTTTGTTGTTGTTGTTCATCAGGCCCAGGCCGGGTTCAAACGCACCAGTCCCAGTGCATGTGGCAGGCACCTTCACCACTGAGCAATGAGTGCCCCCAGTCATTACATATTTGAGACATACAGGCCATCTCCCCTGCTTGCAGGGTGGGAAAAGCTGCATATAGGGCAGTGTGTGTGGCTCAGTGGGAGACATACACCGAGGCTTTAGCTAGCCATACACCGAAGCTTGCTGGTTTGAGCCTGGCCTCAAATATAGCCGGGCACTGTGGTGGGTGCCTGTAGTCCCAGCTACTTGGGAGGCTGAGGCAAGAGAATTGCTTAAGCCCAAGAGCTTGAGGTTGTTGTGAGCTGTGACACCACGGCATTCTATTCTACCCAGGGCGACATAGTGAGACTCTATCTCAAAAAAAAAAAAAACTGCATATAAATTTCTAGACAGAGAATCACATGGGCCACCACTCAGGAGCTGCCCTCTGGGCGGGCAGACTTTCCTCTTCCTTCCTCTTTGTCTTATCTCTAATAAAATCTGCCCTGTCAATTGCTCATGGTGGTCCATGAGTTCATTCATCAAATTTCCAGACCCAGAAGAGAGATTCTGATAACATTGTGAATTCAATCAATGTGTACATAGTGGTGCTCAAGTTTATATCTCCAGGATACTCATCTCCTCATCTGTGTTTTCCTGGAAATCCTGGTTCATCTACCCATCTATTGACTTAATCAAAACCAAAATTAAACAAAACAAAATAAAACTAAAAAACCCACCCACTTTTCCACCCCGAACTGCCCAAAAGCAACTTTTGATTTTCCATCCTGGACCTGGGCTTTCTTTAGTAAGGTCACCATTCTTATAATGGAGAGGGAGAAAAGTAAAGAACATATTCAAACCCTCCTTTCTTCCATTTGCCATATTTACTCTGTCTGCAAGTGCTGTCCTGCTGTGCCTCTAAAACGGGGCTGGAATCTGTCCACTCTTCAGCTTGAACCTTATCACCATCACCCTCTCTTGGTGCTCTCGGGCCAGATGTTGGTTTTCTTTCTTTCACTCTTGCTTCTCTAATACTTGAAGCCAGAATTATCTTTTCTTAAATAAAAGTCATTTACCATGATTGAATGCTACCAATGGCTACCTTTCATACTTAGCACAAAATTCAAATCCCTTTCAATAACCTGAGAGATAGGAGAAGCCCTCCGGCCACCTCTCTCCCTGACCTCCTCCCACGTCCCTCCCGGCCCGGGCTCCTCCAGCTGCCCTGGCTGCTGCTGCTGCTTCACACATTGGCCTTTGCTGGTTCATGCTTTGCGATCCTCTGCTCCATACCAGTCACGTGGCAATTTCCCTTAGTTCACTCTAGTCTATGATCAACTGTCCTTTTCCAAAGGATTCCCTGATTTTTCTTTCTAATACAGCCTCCCTTCAATTTCTGTCACTCTTTTTTCCCATTTCCTGTCTATGTTTTTCTTCATAGGTATTCAGTGATATTACAATCACATCCTACTATCTCATTTTTGGTCCTTCCCAATAGAAATTATGTTCTAGGAGGGCAGGGATTCTATTTTGTTCACTCTCGTCCACAGAGCCTGACACAGAGGTGGCACTCAGTAAACAGCAGCGGGTACACAGATGCCTGCTGGATTACAATGCCGGGACAGGATCACAGTATTTTTCTCACTTACATAAAGAAGCAACAAAACATACTGTTTAACCAGTAAAACAATGACTATTTCTCAAAATATGTTATCGTACATACTCTTCCAGAAACAGAAGAGATAATAAAAAATAAATTTTTTTCTTCTGAATTATTTCTTTATCTTCCCCACATTTTTTCTGATAGGGGAATGGCTCCTAACATATACATCAAATCTCAGAAAAACCATAACATGTCCTTTATGCATTTGCTAGTCCTAAAATGCATTCTAATTTCACCTGCTTGCATTGAATATGCAACTACCATTTCGAGGTATTCCGCTGAAACGCCTAGAAGATAAAACGAATCACAGTAACTATCATTTATAGAGCAACTTGACTTATGCCAGGAATTGTACTAAAAGCTTTATAGGCATTATATCATTTAAGTTTCTGTGACAGCTCTATGAGGTATACACAAGGATCCCTATTTTAAAAATAAGAAAACTAAGTGAATTAGGCAACTTGTCCTGTATCAGACAACTGTTACAGAGTGGAGTCGGAACTCAAATCCTTGCCTTTCTGATGGGTGGGGTGGTCTATGTTGGCGAATTTCAGAGCAGAGCTCACTTCCACTAGCAGGCCTCAAGCACACACTTTATGACCCTAAAAACTCAACTAACTCAAATATGGAAATCCCCTACTCTGCTCTTAAGGCTAAACACTGCCAAAGGCCATTTGCCTATGTCTAAAGCGGCCTTACTAGTAAGTTATTAAAGCGTCGTCAAATTACTAAAATTTAGTTTTCATAAACTAAAATTAGTACTTAATTGAGTCTCCTGAGAATTCGAATGTCATATCATAATGAGAAAGCTGGCTGCTACCCAGCACCTGAGAGTAAAACAAATGGCAACCTTTGCCAGGCACGTGTGTGAGGACAGAAACGCCATATTTAGGGAGGAGATGTTTCTTTGTAATCAAAGTTTCTTGTGCACTGATAACAATGAAAATGGTTTTTAAGTATTTTTATTGCTTAAAATAATGAATTTCTGTTTATTTAAACTTCACTGTTGTCAATTTAATTTGTCAAAGGCTCTTTGTTTAACCCCATTATGGGCAATGATGCGTATCTGAATCAGAAATACTTGTGACCTCTAATTGTATTATGGCTAGACTTCAAGACATTGACATAGAGCAAACAAAGACAAATCTCCCCCATTCACATTACGAGGCAAATATATACATCTACCCTATCTTGCTTGAATGTTTTTAGGCAGTTATGTTTCCTTCTTATCAAGAATTTTTTTTTTGTTTTTTCATTTTTTTAATGAGTTATAAGAAATTTTGGTCGAAAACTGAGAAGTTTTGTTTACTGTTGTATTCTGTGCTTGCTTGGGTCTGATGTTTCCTAAATTAGTGTGCACGTGAATCCTGATCACAAGACAGGGCACAGTTAAGATAAGCACATGCAGAGAGGGACAGAGGGACAGATGAAATCCCAGATGAAGTGTCCAAATACTGACCACAGTGCTCAAACATTCCAGAGAAGCAGCTACTAACGTTCTGAAACTGTAAGATCTTTTCTTAACCAAACCAGCAGAGTCCTACATGCAATACTTTTCCAGAGTAGGTACCAGAATAATTTTACATAGAAGATGTAGTCTTGTTAAGATTTTGACTTCAGGTCAAAGGTGTTGAGGGTTAGTGGATCTTGCAAGTTCCTGCTGAGTCTTGGAAAGGAAAAGAGAATAGATGACTCTCAGCTCCCTTTGAGGAGCAGAGAGCTCCACTCCTGACCCTGTCCTGGAAATGGCCATAGATTGGTAGGACATTCTGTGCAAGGGCCTTACTGCCCACTCTGTTGAGTGGTCTGGCTCTCTGGGACAAGACCACAAGGCCTCTTCTACCTTTTGTCTCATTCTGGTCCTGTGAAGGAAACCACGGAGAGACTCTGCTTGATGTATTTTACAGTTAATATCTCAAACAACACAACAAAATGAGGCGGAGAAGATAACCTATGAGAGTGGCAATCAGTGATGCTGCTTCTCTGCTCCATCTTGTGTGCTTTAAAGCACCTAACGCCACTTATCAGCCTTCTCTAAAGTGAAGAGGCCATTCTTCTAAGGTTCTGTAGTTGTTGCGAGAACGTATAATTAAAGAATGACCACAGGACAAGGGACATTCATTGAGTGCTTGGTTTGCACGCATTGGCTCATTTAATAATAAAAGCAACCCTGAGCAGTAGGTACCACTAATACATTTATGTTACAAACCAGGGCCCTACACGTAACCAAGAGGGTCACTGGGTACGTCTCAACCAGGAAACAAGCTCATCCTATCTGTCTATTTTATAAATCTGAGTTTTCCAACACTTTTTGACTTATTAATTTGTCTAGGAAATTTTTTATTCATAGTCGCTTTCTGGCAACTGTCACTAAATATAGGCTCAAAGGAAATCAGTTGTGTTAAGCATGATGGAATTAAAAGAGATTTAGCTTTTGTTCTTAAAAACTTGATTACTTTTTTTATTGGCATTAGTTATTCACCTGATTCCATAGTCCTCCACAGTAACAGAAATATTTATGTATAAAAAGTTGTTTAAAAAATTCCATTCCAATTGCAAATAATTAATTGGCCAACAAATATAGCAGAATTGCAAAACAAAATGAAACCTTGTGATGTTCTTAAAATCCAGTTTTCACACACTCACAACAAGACATCATAATCTTGCAAATAATGTGAGGATATTACGAATTGTTTAACATAGGAAAGGAAGAATGTTGGAAAAATTCATTAACGTTATCTTTAGTTTAAACATTGCTTTAGACACAAAGGAGCTTTGGTGACTGTGTATTAAGAGGCTCTGAAATTTCTCATGTCTGTAGATTCTTATGTTGTTTTTCTTTATTGAGTGGGATTGATTTATTGGCTAAGTTTCCTCAATAACTCCCAGGACACGTAGAATTGTTTAGCAAATCTGCATTATTTCGTGTCTCCACTAAGCTCATCCTTTATATAGATTCAAACAGCATGGAATTTAAATATTTTTCCCTCTGGTAAAGTTCACCATCTATGGTACTCATCATGTCAGCATTCTCATGATTTTCTTTGGAGGAAGTATGCACATCTGGTAAAGTCAGGTAACTAAAAGAGTATATACTATTTGAATATCTTTTTTTTTTTTTAATCATGGGAGTCTTACTTAAAAAGAGAGAAAAGAAAACAATGAACATATAGCCAAAAAGCTTACTACCTTTGACAATGAGGAAAAGAAGACACAGTAAATTGTGGAAAACATCTCTGTGTGTGCATATCAGGTAGAGACCGCAGGAGACCTCGGACAAATATATGTGTGTTTGTGTAAATGTAAATAATCAAGTAAAACTGGAAAGGGGTTTCCGCTAAATAACATACAGTCATCTTCTTCCCTATACAGAGAAGTCCATGGGACGTCTCCACTTCCAGGCATACGGTCACTGGAATAATGGCCACTGCCTTTGGACAGCTGGTTCAGAAATGTAATAGTTTCCTAAGCAGGTAGCTTCCCCATGCACTTTCTATTATCATTTCTAGAGTTCCACTATAGAAAATAGTATGTAAAAGCAGAATGCTATTCAATTTTATCAGCCTAATCACAGGCTGACAGGCACCCCGCGTTTCACCCAGCCATTTTTTCCTATCAGTGGTGGAGGGTGAGAGAGTAGGCGTACAAGCACACACATGAAACAAACTTTCTTCTCTACTCAGTTGGAATAAATTATAACGTGTCTGGACAAATATGTGCGTGACTATTTTCAGGACTGAAGTGAAGTTATAATGGATTTTAAAAAGTAAAATTCTAGCAGCGACTAGCTGGATGATTCTACTGGCTCTCTGTTTTTGTTTTTCACTAGATTTTAAAGGGTTGAGATTTTAAGGGCCTTAGCCATTTTTCTAAATGTGAATTCAAGCAAAGAGAAAAAGGTGACTCCTAAATCTTACAGAAAGTCAGGATGACACATGATACGGCGTGCAAGGAAATGTGTCCAATTATTAAGCATAGTTTTGTCTCATGTGCGAACAGGTTATTTGCATTTTATTTTACTTTTCCTTTCTTGATCAATATTTTCAAATTTTTCTGGTATTTTTCCCAATAATGGTAGAGGTGGGCACAATTTTTCTATTCCTGTGTTCATGAGGAGGGCTTTTTTTTTTTCTTCCCAGCCTCTCTCTGCTTTTGATTATTATACTTGAGAAAAATAATTGGACTTGTATCACTCAGTCCCTGGCTTCTTCCCTTTGGGAACACTTCTAGAAGGAAGTAAAGGGCCCTTTGCCCCTTCCAGGGCTCTCACTCATGGGTGCCCCTTGACAGGGACCATAGGCTTGCCTAACCAAGCTTTGGTCAGTAGGCTCAGGCAGCTCTCACAACTAGGTCGTGCTATTCACACTGGTTTCTGTTCAGGTGTTCTTGAAAAACCTTGCCCAAGAGTCTGCAAAAAACTTACACTACTTCCAATATACCCCACTGTGTAACCAGGGCACTTGCAAAAATGATAAATATCCTAAGAAAAAATTTACTACTAAAAGACATTTAATTTTTAGAAAATAAACATAGTAAGAATAAGTCTTTAGTTAAAAATTAGTAGGTGGATGGGGCGGCGCCTGTGATACAAAGGGGTAGGCGCCAGCCTCATATACTGGAGGTGGCAGGTTCAAACCCGGCCCTGGCCAAAAACTGCAAAAACAAACAAAAAACTTAATAGGTGGATGTTGCCTGATAGACAGGAGCTTAGGAAAGACTTGAGACTGGGGAAGTTAGGAGGCTCCAGCAAAACGCACAAACAGCAGACAGAGTAGTATAATCAATACTGGCAAGCCAGAGCCAGCGGCCCGATGGCACCCAAGAAAGAACACCTGTTGGATGAATGTACCTGGCTCCTTCAAGATAGTTGTCTCCACCTACATACACACTCTGTGTGAAACTAAAACATTAACATGTCAGGAAAAAAATAAAAAATGAAAGAAGCAACGTGACTTTCCTTTATTCTGACCTATTTCACATATTCCAAGCATATATAAGCTTATGCACATTACAGAAATATATAGCAGAACAGACGAAATCAAAGATTATAGTTGTTTATTCATCTACTCACTTCTGCTCCTTTTAATATTCAAGTTATTTATAACTTCAGAAGGAAAAAAGGGTACTGCTATTTGGGGGAGGGAGTCCTCAGAAACCCCATTGTATAGGCATCGTAAAATGAAGACATATTTTAAAAAATTCAGATTTCTGGTTGTAAGGGATATGACCAAGCAATCCTGGCAAGTTCAAGTTTAAATAAATAAGGCTGGATGGTATCAATGGCTGGAGAAGATAAGAATTTCATTGTTGAAACCAGGAAGGCAAAGGACCAAGAAGTTTCCAGGTAAAAGGGTGTTAGCAATTTCCCACTGGACTCACGAAATTGGAATACACGACAACCTCCTGAGTGTGGATGAGAAAAGTTCTGGTTGAAATCTATACATTTAATTAGAATTCTGAATGCTGAAACTCAAAAAGGGGTGCTTTAAAAAACAAAGAAGAAAGTTTTGTAAATTAAGAAGTATATGTTTTAAAGATTTGGTAGAAACTGCAGATATGTAGATGATAGGTCTGCGATTGGTTTCCAAAGGGAATGCGTGATGATATTCACCAACTTGGGATGATGCTTTGTAAGGCTTCTCTGTTCATGTAAAGCAGGTGTCCTCAAACTACAGCCCACAGGCCACAGGCAGCCTGCCTAGAACATTTATCTGGCCCACGGGTGTTTTTGCTGCCGCTGCCTATCCTGCTCAGCAGCTGACTCGTCCTAGGGTCCGTAGTCCAGCCCTCTAACAGTCTGAGGGACAGTGAACTGGCCCTCTGTTTAAAAAGTTTGAGGACCTCTGATGTAAAGTGTCAGATAATCACCTCCGAGGAAGATTTCCAGGTCACAGTCTTGTGAACTGCACTGAGAGGTGCTTGATCTAAAGCTAAAACATTGTGTTTCTTTCCCAATTCTCAGCAAAGTGAATTAACCAATGCAATATCTAAAATTTAAGTTGTCTTCCACGACTTTTTTAGGTACCTTTGGGTCTGCTATCAGATAGTCCTCACATTTGATAGGAGCCCTTTTCCTTAGACTTTCGTGTCTCACTGAATTTAGGGAGATGCTTACATTATTGAGTTTTTTGCTATTAAAATGGGAATAAAAATTTAAAATCTCTATTTTTCGATAGAAAGCAAAATTATTCTTCATGTACGTTTTGGAATCAAACACCTGTATTGATGGTGGTTTGAAAAAAAACCGCTGCCAAGAAATAACTTCAGGAGATAAGGTTCTAGCCTCTGCCTGAAACTAGACACGTCTACTTTGAAAAATGGTCCGACATGTAGAGACTTGGCTTCCTCATTGGAAAGGGCAGAGGGGGCTGGGGGAGCTTAAGTGGCACCTATAGAGCAAAAATATCCAAGAATCCTTCCAGCTCAAAAAGTTTGATGATGTCATCCCCGTCCACAGCATGACTCATGGTACCCTGGTGGGTCACGATATACTTTACTAGATGGAAGGCAGCTGGGCTCCTTTGTGGCAAGCCTTCAGATGGTCTTATCTAGCAACAAACAAAAGGCAAAGTCAAGGCATGGGGAAGGATGGAGCAATTAGTCCTTACTGAGGCCGTGGAGGAGGGAGCAAGCTCCCACAAGGGCCTATGGTTGGCGATTTATTTCACTACAAACCAAAAAAAAACACCTCATTTAAAAGCAACTTAAAACACAAACAGAGTGATTTCCCTAACATCCCCTTGTGATATTTCAACATATTTTTATATTCAAAGCCAAAGATAATCATGCAAACCAGCCAGCCTTTTCATTTCCTGCAGACATGAGTTCATATTATTTACTCCTAGGGAGGTGACTCTCTTTCCCTGCTGGCCTCGGGGAGGAGGCAGAGGAATCCCAGTGGAGGGAAGTAAAGGTTTGATGCAAGAAGCTTCTCAACCTCAGACCTTCCTAGAAGAGCAGACTTTTTCTTCTGATTACATCTGTGGAAAATAATAACCCAGAGGAACTCAGACCAGCATAGCTTGTCTTCTTTTATCTATTCCACTGTTTGGGAAATAAAATCAATCAGTATCAAAAGAAAATGAAGTGTGACAGGCATTTGCTCTAGGTTATCGAAGGATCAAAGTCACAAAGCCTTCATGTCTTTACTTTTTTCCCCACTAAATTAATGTACCTACTAATCAGAAAGAAGTATGGATACAAGAGAAATTCTTTTTATGGGAGACTTATTTGCTTTATCAGCCATAATTTCTTCCCTAGCTTTTTTTATATTAAAAAATGTAAAAAAAATCTATGCTTAAATGAAGAAATATGGTGAACTGTTTCCAGTGATGAATATCAGCTACCAATCTACGAAATGTGAGTAAGGACCGAAAACACAGAGTAGGAAAAAAAGAACTGAATAGTGAGGAAAAACAAAAAACCTTGGTACCATCAGCAGCAGGCAAAGCTGAATTTCCTATGCCATAGTGCCCCCTGCCGGGAAATTGCAGACATGGTCACGTCATCCGAGAGCAAATCAGTCGGTCCCATAGGCCACAGAAGGGAAGACATCATGTTTTGAACAAAAAGAGTCACAAAATCAAAAAGGAAGATGTGCATAGTATTTTTGATTATTTATTTTTACATATCCATGATTTAGAAGTGGAAGGAGCAGGAAAAGAATCCCAGAACCCATTAGAAGTACTAGGATTAGTTCTGGCTCTTCTACAATGGTATATGATCTGGTTAAAGATCTTTCCCTAAGCTCCACTCCTCCTCTGTAGATTGCAATTAGTAATAATAATAAATGATCATGATTGATTTACTGCAGAGGGCTATTGAAGAAAAATTTTTTTAAAAAAAGAAGAATGAGAGGTAAAGGAGATTACACACACACGAACAAGTACGTCAAATGATACGGGACTTTGTAAAACACATACGAATATACGAGTGAGGAGGGGCAGAGTCATTAAAAATTAAAGTAACTTTTTTATAATCGTCAAAAGTACTCCAGACTGTACACCCCAGGCATAGTTGCTGAGACTTTCAAATTCCTATACCATTACCTGGTTTCTAAGGATGGGCTTGGATATCTTAAACCACATCTGTTACCCATATTTTTTATACTGCACAGAATTTAGTGTATATCTGAAGAAGCCACTATAGGCTAGTGAACACAGACATGGTGATGGGGCAAATGAGATCAAGGCACTCCTTGGTTACCCGATAGTCATTAATGCTTGGGGTCTTCAGCCTCTCACCAGGCTTCAGATCAGAAGCATCTATATCGCCTGAGACCTCATCAGAGATGAGAAGACTTAGATTTCATCCCAGACCTGCTACACCAGAATCTACACTTTAAAAATATCCTCGGTAATTCTTATACACATTTACATTTAAGAAACTCAAATCTTGTGCATTTGGGCTATAAAATCTCTCTGACTATACATCAATTAACATCCAGTACGCACAGACAGAATGGCATTTTCGAGTTGGCCTCATTTTACCAGCACGTTGACAACCACTTAGAGAGATGAAACTGGAAAGGAAAAACTATGGCTAAGGAAAATTAATTTTTATGAGCCTCCAAAGAAACTATAATAAGATGACTTTTCCAAACATAACTTAGCATTATACTACTTTAAAATTTTTATAGCCTTTTAGTACCAATTTTAAGATAACATCGTGCATTACTATTAATACATGCATAGTTTATGTCAGCGCTTAATTCCCGTGTTGACAGAATTCTAAAATGCAAATGATTTAATAAGAAATTTGAGAAAACAGACTCGAGTCTAACCAGACTTTTGAAAATTCTAATAAAGCTGTAGTTTCCATAAACTCAATCTACCCAGTCTTTTGCCTGTCATTATCCTATGAACCTAAGACAATCTTCTAGTTTATTAGAACTGGACTGTTACACTAGCAACAAATATTGCCTGAGTTCTTCATGTACACAGTTTTAAAGTAAACCAAATTTTGAATATGAGTGGGTAAGTCTGAGAAAGAAATCCATTTTCTTTTTACTCACTCTTTATCCCCTACCACCATAACTAATCTCTGCCTCCCAGCCTCTGCTCTGCCTTTTTCATTTCAGAGTGTTTTGTTTTAACCTAAAACAAAATCTTATACAATAGGTTAAAAGACCTTAATGCTAGTGCTTCACCTAGGATAGTTTCTTTCTAACCAGACCTTGCTATAAATTTATTCGTTCCTCTCCAATTATGTAGTGTTGTAGTTAAGGTAAGAGAAGTCATCTAATTAAACCCGAGCACACTACGGCGTGTGAACTCCTAACAGTCTTCTCCACCCTCCCCACTGGGGATCCAGTGAGATTTAAGGGAAAGAACTCATACACCAAAATAAAAAGCTCATCCATGGAATTTTATGCAATTTAAGATTTGAAAAGTTTTAGGTTAAAAGTGGGAGATATTGGAGCACTCAGTACCTTCCTGGGTTCACTGAGCCCCTCCAATCTTCTTTGGCTTGTTTCCTACCTAAAATGTAGGCTCTGAATAGATAGGTAATATCTATGAGGTTATTTCCTTGGAGAAGAGTAGAAATTGCTAAAAAAAAAAAAAAAAAAGTAGATTTGAGAATTTGTGTAAGTTCATTTTTTCAACTCTCCTTTGAAAGCATTAAAAAAATAATATGTTCTAGTCACTAAGGCTGGATGCTGAAGATCAATAAAAAAGCCTGGAAAATGGGTCTCTAAAGTGTAAGAATTTTGACTCCTTACTTTACTGGTTGGAGGCTTTTTATACGTGTAGAGGAAGAAACTTATTTGAAAGAGTATTGGTGGTTCTAATCTGTTCACTTCATTGGAAAGAGCTCACACAGACTCATAGAAGCACCTCTCCTAGGCCCTTAAAAGCTTGGTTTACAAAACAAATCAGAAACACCCTTGATAGATGCTCTGGTCCAGAGCTAGCAGCTCTTTCCCCAGCTTACTATATCAAGGAGGGAACTTGAAAAAGAAAAAGAGGGAAGGTTCATTGGATATTGTCTATCGCTATATCTTCACAAATCTTTAAAGTAAATACGGTATCTGGACTAAACTACGGGATATACAACGGTTCTTACAGCTCCCATTCAAAGAAAGATCTTGGAGATCTTTCCGCTGTCCGTTCAAAGACAATCTTCAAAACAGGAAAAGTTTCACTGTTGATATTCAGTGGGGCTCCAAGCTTGACACATGTGCCTATCAAACACAGCAAATAAAAACTCCTTCAGGGTGGGAATTAAGGACAAAATAGAAAATAAAATGATATTGCAAACCATGGTGATTCTTCAGCTCAAATGCTATAGTTGAGATAGAAAGAAACTGACAAGCTCTGGGAGCTGGGAAAGGAAATGAAGATGCTTTAAAGGGCAGCGCAAACTTACAGAGACCCGGGGATTTGCTTAGCACAGAGAAGACGATGAAAGGAAAAAAAAAAAAACCAAAGCTCCTTTCTCTTGTGTCAAAGTGATCACTATGTTGGTGAGAACTCAGTTTGGAGACATAAACTAAATTGATGAGTATGATTTTTACATTTCCTATATACTTTCTTTCCTTACAGTCTTTCTTACTTTTTCTTTTACCCCATCACGGTAGAGTTGGAATGGAAAATAAATTTGGAATCATAGCTTGGGCCCATGTTGACTACTGATTCATATGACTCAAAATCAGTGCTTTAATTTCTCAAGGAATTAATCATATTTATATGATAGAAATATTGAACTCTATATAAATACAAACTATAATGAAAATCATAATAGTTAACTCTTAAAATAATTTCCATTGAATTATCACTTTTCTTTTTTTTTTGAGACAGAGCCTTAAGCTATCCCCCTGGGTAGAGTGCCATGGCATCACAGCTCATAGCAACCTCCAACTCCTGGGCTCAAGCGAGTCTCCTGCCTCTGCCTTCCAAGTAGCTGGGACCACAGGCGCCCACCACAATGCCCGGCCATTTTTTGGTTGCAGCCATCATTTGTTGTTTGGCAGGCCCGGGCTGGGGATTCGAACCCGCCACCTTAGGTGTACGTGGCTGGCGCCTTAGGTGATTGAGCCACAGGTGCCGAGCCAGAACTATCACTTTTCAAGATGCTAACTCATTTGATCTTACTATCATTGTTTTGCAGATGAGAAAATGAAGACACAAATTGGCCAATCGTTTGCCCAAGATCATGTATCTGGTAAATGGTGGAAACAGGATAGAAGTTCAAGTGGCTGAGCTCCAAGGTCTACAATTTTTCATGTTAATTCTCTTCTGATACATTTTTACTCTGTAATGTTGATTCCACATATGTTTTTCCAGTGTTTTCCACTTTGTATAAAATCTTGATATCTCTACCAATCACGGTTTCTCAGGTGTTGGGAGGAGAGATGGGGGTGAACCACCATAAAACAAGATGGAATTTTCAAGAGAAGATACAGTCATAAATTTGATCTACTAAATAAAGAAAAACACACAGAAGAAAAAGCCCCTTAAAAGAAAAATGTACTTTTAAAGTCTATCTGGATTTTTTTGTGAAAGAGCAAAGGAATCCTGAATAAAAACCAGCCTTTATTGTCTTTTCCATAATGTTGTTTCTTCATTTGCCGCCAGTCCCCACGGCCCATCCACCTCTAATCACCTCTGCTTTTCAGTGAGAAACTCTAACTTTGCATAAACTTTGTTAACTCTGCAGTAAGGAAAACCCTTCATGGGTATATCTAGCCAGATATAGATAGGAGGTGAAGAGATAGGTAGGAAAAGAACTAATGGCATGCCAGGTACTAAGTATGTCCCTATTACATAGTTAAAAACACTGGGTTCAGCATTTCCAAGAGAGAGAAAGACAGAGAGAGAGAGAGAGAGATCATGTAGTATCTTTCCTCTGATCCTTGTATTATGACTGATTCTGTTCTATATACAGTTGAAACAAATAACTAAAAGAAACAGCCTACCTGGGGGGCTTGTACACCAGCTAGAACAGGCATCGTCAAACTATGGCCCACGGGCCACACGTGGCCCGGCTAGGACATTTATCCAGTCCTCAGGGTGTTTTTGCTGCTGCTGCCTGTCCTGCTTAGCAGCTGACTCACCCTGGGCCCCGCAGTCCAACCCTCCAACAGTCTGAGGGACAGTGAACTGGCCCCCTGTTTAAAAAGTTTGAGGACCCCTGAACTAGAATGTAAGTCCAAACCTCAAATGCAATTTAATACACACAGTGCTTCTTTTTCATAGGGAATCTGTTTGATTGGTCATTCTGGGAAATAAGAAGACTTCAACTCAGACTGGAGAACTAGAGAAGCCCTACTCATGCTTATGCCCTCTGAGGTCAGAGAACCCAAACAGAGGTCATTTCCTGCAGACACCACGATGAGCCTGTGTATCTCTACAAAAAATTATTAGAATGCTTATTTTTATTCAATTCCTATGGCTCCAATATTCTACTCTGCCAAATGATGGGAAAATCTAAATTGTTTCTATAACCTTCCCCATCTCTATAAAGTTAAAAAAATTTACCTTTAAAAACATGTGGAACATTTTCTTTCCTTGCTCCAAGATACCTCTAAAGGTTTTGTAAACTAGTGTCCTTTGAATATTTCTGTCATCTATCTGCCACTTTTCTGCTCAAAACTGTCTAATGAGTTCTCTTAGGAAATGATACTATCATCCTCTCCGCATATCTAAACTATCTGTCCTTCAAGACACAAATGAAATTCTACCCCAACTTGCTGGCTTCAGCTTCACTGATGTCGCCCCTCTCTGAAAGATTGCTATAGTTAGAATATTTGTTTCCTCCAAAACTCACATAGAAATTTAATCCTCCATATGGCATTATCAAGAGGTGGGGCCTTTGTGAGGTGACGGCATCAAGGGGCCTCTCTCTTCATGAGGGGATTAAACTGTTCACGGACTAATGAATTCGTGGATTAATGAGATATCGTGGGAGGGAGAGTGGCGGCTTTATAAGAATGGAGGAAGGCCCTTAGCTAGCACCCTTGGCCAGCCCCCTGGCCTACTGAGGCCCTGCTCCACCTCCAGACTCCACAAGGTCCCCATCGGTGAGAAGGCCCCACCAGATGTGGCCTCTCAACCTTGAACTTCTCAGGTTCTATACCTGTAAAAAATGCATTCGTTTTCTTTATAAATTGCCCAGTTTCAGTGTTCTGTTATAAGCAACAGAAAACAAGCGAAGACAAGGCCATAGCCTTTCTTGTCTGTACCAGGCTCATGTTCCATCATATATATACTCACATATTGTTTCTCATTCTTATTATATTTGCCTTTCCTATCCAATTAAATTATATGCTGAATAACAACAATAGACTCAATGAATACTTGTTGTCCTTCACATCCCCATTCAGTAAATGTTTTCGGTGGAGACTGTCTCTATGCTAGTCTGGAAAGTGAAAGAATACTAGGATGTCATTCCCGCCCTGCCAGACCTTACCATTGAGCCTGGTCGCCTCCCACAAAAATGATGGCATGAATTGGTAAAGTATTTCCATGGGCCACTGTGAAGAATATAACGCAGAGACCACAGGAGATTAAGACAATAATTTGCAACAGTCATGAGGGTCCACCTGAGGTGACGCCTGTCACAAGACCACGCTAACAAAGAACAGTTATTGAGTGCTTTCCTTGAGCATGGAATGTTTTTGTTTTTATCTTTAGTCTTCATTACAACTCTTGGCACATTTTATGAATGGGGGAGTTTTGGCTGAGGAGACCAGTGTTCCCCAGTGATGCATGGCACAGGCGTGTGAGCCAGGGCATGGGGAACATCCTGGCTCCCCGTCAGCTCAACACACTCCTTCGGCTTAGGGGTGCTTTGCAAATATTTGTTGAAAGAATAAGATTATACAGCATGCATTAACAGGGAAAAATATAATCTCCAACAGACTCCAGCGTCCCAGGCCCCCCACGTTGGTACTAACTTTGGTTTTATGTGTGAGTGTTTGTGTGTGGTGGTCTGTGTGTATATGCTGGAAAATAATTTACATTCTATGTCACACTTGCTTTTGTCTCTCTCCAGGTCCAGCAGCCAGAGCTGAAGGACAGGAAAGCTTTATGTCTCCACCTGGGGGGTCAGGGATTAGAAATCACTATAGGTTGAGAGCTGGATGAATATCTCTCTGTCTCAGATGTGTATGGTCTAAATCTGACTGCACCTGTTGAGAACATCAACCACTGAACGAGGAAACTAAATTATAACTGTTGATGCAAAAAATGTTATTAGGAAAATCATTTTGACATGTGGTCGTGATATAGGGCAGGTGTTGTCCCAGCCAGTTTAGCCCCAGATGAAGGGAGGGCCTGGGTCTCTACCCTGGGAGTCTTGGTGTGCCTTCTGGTAGAGGAACCAATGGGTGTGTATGTGGGGTGGGGGGCTCAGGAAGCTCTAGGGGCTGGACTGGCCAGACAGTCTGGACAACTGCTGAGGGGACACCTCCAGGTTGCTAACTCAGGGAGCACCTTCGTGTCTCTGCCTGGGCCTCTGTCTCCCTCCCTTTACACTTGTGACTGAACTGGGAACCTCTCATTTCCCAGGCCTGGGAATGGAAGGGATTGTATCCATTCATTTGTTAGGAGATATATAAGTGTATATATATACACACACACATATATCAGAGAGCTAGTCATCCAACTCTCAACCTATAGTGATTTCCACTCCCAGTCTTCCCAGTTAGAGACACAAATATATATATTTAGTGTGAGATTTTTCTGACCTGAGTTTTTCCCTCTGCCAGAAGCTTTTGTGCTTTCTCTGTATTACCTGTACAATAAATCCTGTCTTACCACTGATCTGTGGTCCATGGATTGATTCTTTGAATCCTCAAGACCAAGGCCCTACTGAAGAAGAAATTCCAGTAACAGAAGGTTTTTGGAGCGGCATTCTAGTTTATCTTTTTTTTTTTTTTTGGGGGGGGGGGGTAGGCAGTAGTTGTGGTGTTGTTTACGGATGAGCCCAAGTCTGGTGCATGCCACAGCCAAAAAGCAGCTTTCTCCTTTGATTTTTTTCCTCTATAAAATCTCCATGTGGTCTCCAAATGCTTAACCCTCTCTGCCAAATGCTATAAAATCTGTCTTTTGATCTCACAGATGGAAAAGACTTATTAGCTCATGAAGCTCATCCCCCCTCAGGAAAGAAGTAACTCACCAAATACCATTCATCCCAATATTAGCATTTTAAGGCCTTGTAAATTTCCTGATCAAACCTGTTCATCTTCCTTACTCGTGCCACATCCGAAGCCTGTTACAAGAAACTCTGCTTCCACGTGGCTCCTGGCGGTCTTGGGACTAAGCCTTTCCTGCAACAAAATGTTTCTCCTGCAGTGTTCTCACAGGGCTGTTGGTTAGAGGAGAGGGTCCACGTACATCTCTTGGTTATAAGGAAGATTCTCATCTCAAAACCAACATTCCAAAGATAAGCTGGAGCACCCTCTTCTCCCCCTGAGACAGCATCATCTCAACCAGTTTAAACGTTCCAAACAGTAGGTAACTGTACTCGAGCTGTTAAAAAACATTGGACTTGGAACTGGAAGCCTACAGTTTGATTTTAGCTTTGCTACCAACAACTCATTTGGTTTTCCAGATTTTTGACTCCTATATGGTAATATTTTACATTCACTCCAAGAGTCACATGCATGAGAATATAGGGGTCAACATAAGGTGACAATTTATGTGCCAATATAAGTAAATGATTACGTTTGCTATTCGCTGGAAACATATTACCTGACTGATATGATTAGACAAGCCTTTGTAAATGGACAAACTTTTTTTTACTGATTTTATCATGTTACTCTTCAGTCCGAAATATTTATTGTCCCTACAGTTGTTACTAAATAGAGTTCAAAGTCCTCGGTTTTATTTCCGAGTCGTCCTGGATCTGGCTTCGACTGTAAGTGTGACCTCATCCCGGCATTCCAGGGGGGGATCCCCCACTCATGTAGCAGTGGTCTGTCTTACTCTCCTGTCGGTGACCCACCTGAGGACCCCTTCCGTCTGTCCCCACCCACTGCACCAGGCAAGCATGGGGAAGCGTAACAATCCTATTCTGATTTAACAAGAAAATTTAAAGACCTTTGCCAGGTAACTAGGATAGAATGAAGGAAAAGCCAGAGTACCTCTCTAAATTCATCTCTTTCTCTCTAATACCTAACGGAACTCCAAGGTCTAGCTGGAATTCACTTGTGCCTCAAAGCTTTCACTGCTTTCTGGCCTGTGGTACCCTAAACATGTATGTGACGCTGATACAGGGGGGGTGCACCCCGGCTTGGTCAGTGTCAGCCTCTGCGGAGGACCTGCTGCGCCTCCCGAATCTCCACCCCAGCAGTGGACAAGGGCAGGCAGAGCTGCAGAACCAAGTGCAGCAAAGACGGGGAGCGCGGGGAAGCCCTGGGGTCCCTGGTTAGTTGAGGGAGACCAGGCGCAGCCTGTGCCTCTGCCGGTGCCAACCCCAGAAACACCCTGCACTACTGCCCTGTGAGCATTTCACAGGCCCAAGGGTGATGGGGTTGGCCCATTCAGCAGGACCCCTCATTTCCTAGGCCTGGCCAATTTAGTGAATGGACTGTATCCATTCATTACTGTGCCCACTCACCTTGCTGCAGTGGAATGGACTGCATCCTTTCACTTGTTACCAAGTCCTGGACAAACTACAAAGGACCTTTGCAACTATTTATACCCCTAGACAAAGAAACCAGGCAGGCAGAGAGAGATTTTTTTTCCCCACCTGGGTTTTTCTTTCTGCCAGCTCTGGTACTTTTTGCCTGAATCCTTTTCTGTAAAATGAAGTCTGTCTTACCACTGATCTGTGGTCCGTGGATTCATTCTTAGAATCACCAAGACCAAGGACTGCTGAAGAAGAAATTCTGATATCAATATTTTGCCATATCCTACCACCTATTCTGAGCTTTTCTGTATCTATTTGCCTCTCAGAAGTATGTGGATGTCAACTGCACTCAGGCGATGCCTGTCCTTATAATACCTCTGCTTGTATATTGTGTGTTCTTAGCTAAACTCTTGGAGGCAGGAACTATTCACACATTCTCCTCCCACAGAAGACAGCCCCATGCATAGCATGCACACAGAATATTAGGGTGAAATTTTAACTGCCGCCCTTTGCTTAGACTCCCATGCTAACTCAAAAAAGATCTTGTGAAGAAACTATAAAGGGGAGATAATGATAAGAAAATTGTTTTAGGCGTGCCTATTGATCTTGTCAAAAAAAGATGCAAAGTATAAATGGCACAGTCTGTGAAGCTACTGAGACGGCCTCACCCACTTTGAAGAGAGACCAGGGAGCATCTCACTTGCATTATCATTCTGCTCTTGGTCTCCAAATCAAAAGGGAAGAGGGAAGGCAAGTTTCTGCCTTAAATAAATTATTTAGAATATTGATTTAACTGCTTGAACTGTATTAAGTTATATCTGAACCAAAAGACAACCATTTGCATATTTTCTTTTTTTAAAATTTCTTATAGCATAACTGCGTACATTAATGAAATCATGGGGTACAGTGTGGTGTTTTCTTTTCTTTTTTTTTTTTTTTGATAGAGCCTCAAGCTATCCCCCTGGGTAGAGTGCCATGGCATCACAGCTTATAGCAACCTCCAACTCCTGGGCTCAAGCGAG